>NW_021024534.1:139407-184304 GCF_004153795.1 Camellia sinensis
TGCCTCTGCCTCTGACTCCTCGTCGTCATCATCATCGTCCGGGACTGGGGCTCGCGAACTACTCCCGATATGAGTGCGCCCCGCCTTGGTGCGGGAAAATGCTCTGCCCTCCTCATCTCTCCCTCGGGCGGGGACGGAAGGTCCAGCTGGAGCACCTCCTGCCATAGGAATCTGAAAGGGAGGCTGAAAAAGTACATAAAAGGCAAATGCATCAATATACTGTGGACAATTTATCAGTGCAGAATGCAGTGTATGAGTGCAGTGTGTGTATGCTGTGGACAGTTTAACAGTGTAGAATGCAGTGTATGAGTACAGTGTGAGAATGTCGTGAACAGTTTATCAGTGCAGAATGCAGAGTATAGTGTATGAATGCCATGAGCAGTTTATCAGTACAGAGCACCGTGCAGAATGCAGTGTATGCAGTGTATCAGATGCTGTGAGATCAGTGTATCAGGTGTCGTGCCATGCATCAGATTATGTGAATCAGCTTGTGAGTGATTTGAGGCCGTGATCAGAAGAACATACCGGAATGCTGTAGAGGGCCAGGAGATCAAAGGTCCGCTGAAGCATCCCCATCATGGAGGCATTCATCTCCAATGACTGCCGGGTGTACTCAGAAGAAGCCTGCAAAAGTATCAGATGCATCAATATTCTGTGGAATATCAAATAAACTGAAATGAAACGACTGTACAAAAATGCAGTAATACATACCGGAGGCAAGTCGGGGACACCGACAAACTCGTGATCAGCCGGCGGAGGGGCGAAGGGGATCTGATAGGTCGCCCCACCCTGCCCTCGGAAAGTCAATGAAGCGGGCAGAACAGGCCAGCCGGTCCCCCGTCCTCCCTGAACTCCGCCCCTGCCGTGGACTCGAGCCCTCCTCGAAGCCCCTGCTCCAGCTCCCGCTCCTGCCCCAGCTGCTGGCGCCACGGGCCTGGCTCCCTCCGCTTGACGGCCGCCACTCAAAGACCTCATAATGTACATCTGTACGTACTCTTTGTATTCGCCGATGCCTCTGAAGTGAGACGCCTCCCAGCCGATAGTGTAATCGGCCATCTGCTCGGTGGTGAGCCTCTCGGTCTCCCTCATGTCCTTAAGAGGGTGAACCGGGACTATCTGCTCAGGTAACCCTAGGGTTTGGCGTAGGAAACGCTCATCCAGGAACCAAGCCCGACAGACTGGGCCCTCCAATAAAATCCGGAAACGCGAGGTCTCCTCGGCACCGGCAAATCGGTCCCGCATCGTCGCCGGCAACGGAGCCCACGGCCGCCAAGTGATCTGAAAGTGACATACAGTTTGTTATCTACTGTTTTTGAAATATGCAGTGGAAAGGCAAAGCTTAAATGAACTGCAAGTAAAACATACCTCGACAGGGGTAATGGTATCGAAGTAGTGGTGGAAAAAGCCAAATGTCTCTCGCGGCCTCCGGGTGCATCTCCCGTCAAAGCGTCGCGAGAACGGGATGACCAGAGGAGTTTCCGTGACTGGTACGGGAGCAAGCCTAGGAAAGTAGGCGTAAACCCACAGCTGCAAGGTAAATACCAGTGCATTTATCAGATAAAGCAGAACATAGAGTAAAAAGCAAAAATAGCAGAGTATGTGTGTGCCGCGTGTACAGTATACAGCAAGTATAAAGCAGACTACAGTGTGTGCAGTGTACAGAATACAGAAAGCAGAAAGCAGAAATGTAAAAAGGGGAGAAGACGTACCTCCCAGACACGCCAATAGCCCCCAAGCAACTGTCCGCTGTCGCGGGAGGCTGAGCTCATATATCCGTAGAGAGTGGCCAGAGCGGCGCCACCCCAATCGTAATGCAAGATGTCTCTAACGTCCACCAGTGCGCTGAGGAGGCAGAGAGGCACGGTGTTCGCCCGGTCGGCGAAGATGGTCGTCCCGAACAAGAACATGAGGAAGCCGCGAGCGTACCTCTCCACGGCCTCCGGAGTCATCGGGGTTGCATCAACAAGGGTGGGCTGGACCCTGAACTGCACCTCGAACCAGGAATATCGGACAAAGCCTGGACGAGCGAGAGGTGGCGCCTCACCCAGCAGATAGACCTGAGTAGCAGTCCACTCATCCATGTCAATATCAAAGGGGATCGGATCACCCCTACCCCGATGCCTGTGAGCATCGAGAAATCGTAAGGGGTCATCGTCATGTCCCCTGCCGCGGATAAATGGAATGAATCGGTGGTGTCCCACCACCTCTCCGCCAGAGCGGCGAGGAGAGGTCTGCATGTAGTGAGCCTGGAGAGTCCTCTGCAGAAGGCGCCAAAGCCCGCCTGGTCCACTATGCGACGGACCGCATCAGGAAGCTCGGCGTACCACTCCCAAGCGCCGGTATTCCCATACCCGCGGATGGTATGGGAATCTCCCTGTAATCAAAAACAACAATCGCAAAGCAATATTCAAAATACGGTTCTAAGAAGCATACAGACTTAGCATGTGTGCAAGTTTGACAGATTTGAACAAATACCGGGCGCCGGTGTGCTTACAGTGCACTACAGCGTGTGATGCGTCAGCATGTTTGGGTGGTTCAGAGCAGATGTAGCATGTGTGCAAGTTTGACAAATTTGAACAAATACCGGGTGCCGGTGTGCTTATAGTGAACTACAGCGTGTGATGCGTCAGCGTGTTCGGGTGGTTCAGTACAGTATAGCATGTGTGCATATTTTCAGACTCAAGAAAATATCGGATATCGGTGTGTTTGCAGTGAAATACAGTGAGCACAGTGTGTTTGAGTGATTCAGGGTTAGTGCAGTGTGTGTGCATATGTCAGTTTCAAGCAGATATCAGTTATACGTATGTTTACAATCAACTACGGTGTATAGCATATCAGATTCAAGCAGTTAAAGCGTACAACTAGCTACGACAGTTTTTGTGCCCTACATTGCAGAAAGTAAAACAGAGAAAAAAAAGTTACCTCGGAAGCGCCGAAGGACAGGTGGGAGGTAGGCTCACGCAGTAATAGCTCGGGTGGCATGTGCCTCTCGAAGCTCCGAAACTGGCGCAGTCCGTCGGGGGGCAGAACATGAATCGCCGGCCGGTAGGTCGCCGGGTCGAACGGGCGCTCGCTCAAAGGTAGGAGCTCGACCCCGGGATCCATCTCGTGATCCGGGGGAGTCCCGCCACGTGGAATGTCATCTGTCATGTCAAGAATAATGAGAAAATAGCCGGAGGAAGGAAAACCGGCCTAGAATACGAAAAGTCAATCGAAAAGTCAACCCCCGAGAAGGTCGAAAATGGCCGGAAAGGCCGGGAAGTGAAAAGGGTACGGAAATCAAGAGGAAAGCGAGGGGAACAAACCCCAAAAAGGTGGGAATGGCAAACGAGGCACCGAAACAAAGATTTGTTCGGTTGAAAATGTCCGAAACGCGAAGAAAATCGCGAATCCGACGACGAAACAGGCGTAGAACGCGAAGAAACGAAGAAAAGAGGAAAGGAAAATGCTCTAGAGAGAGAGTGTGTGAGATTTCGGCGGAAGAGGAAGTGAGAAATAGGGTTTAGAAACCCTATTTTAGAACACCCAAGGTGAAATGTCGAATCTGCCCCGACTCAGGAACTTTTTGCCGGTCAGCAACATTTTGTGCCGGCCGGCAGAATATTGTGCCGATGGTATTATTTTGCAGCCGGTGGACAGCCGGTGGCTTCCCCTCCCGGCCGGTGGTGTTCCCACAGCCTTGATTAGGCCATTTGAGCAGTTTTTGGTCTTCATAGCTCAAGAAAGTGCAAGAAAGTGTATCTCCGACGCTCAACCGGCCTACGTTTTGACCTCGGACCGAGTCTTCCGTGTGTAGCACTCCAACTCATACAATGTTGTATTCTTTGGTATCCTTTTTGCCTCTTACAAGATCCAAAAGTTACCCCGTGTGCGTTGCACGCGTTCATCGTACTATTTCGGTGCATTACATTGCGCTATCATGCGCCTCACAGTTGCATTGTTATGCACATACTACATGCGTTGTAACACGCACCCCTTGCATTGTCATGCACATCTCTCATGCATTTTTATTGCATTTTTATTACAAGCATTGTCATGCATTTCAATACGTACCCCGCCTCGCGCATCGTTCGCATTGTCGTGCATTCCCTTACCATGCATTGTCATGCATTCCGAAACACATGCGTCGTTACGCATTTTAGTCCGTTCGCATCATTTTACATTCCTTGTGGCATACGTGTCACACTGGGCATCATTTCGCATCTTATGAGGTATGCGTGTCTCATTTGTTTCATTTTGCATCTTATGAGGCATGCGTGCCTCATTTGTTTCATTTTGCATCTTATGAGGCATGCGTGTCTCATTTGTATCATTTGGCATCCTATGGGGCATGCGTGTCTCATTTGTATCATTTTCATCGGCACGTGCACCTCATTTGCATAGAACATGCATTCACTCGCACTATCTTGTGCACTTACACTTTGTATAACAATCGCACTGTTTTGTGCATTTCAAATCAATCGCACTGTTTTGTGCATTTCAAATGTATCGCACTGTTTTGTGCATTTCAAATCAATCGCACTGTTTGGTGCATTTCAAATCAATCGCACTGTTTTGTGCATTTCAAAAATCCATCGCACTGTTTTGTGCAGTTTGTCATTCGCGCTATTTTGCGCATCGCACTGTTTTGTGCAGTTTACATTCGCGCTATTTTGCGCACCTCTCTAAACTTGTTAGTGCATTGCACCGCGCTATCTTGCGCACCTTATACGCATCGCACTGTTTTGTGCAGTTTACATTCGCGCTTTTTTGCGCATCGCACTGTTTTGTGCAGTTTATATTCGCGCTTTTTTTGCGCATCGCATTGTTTTGTGCAGTTTACATTCGCGTTTTTTTGCGCATCGCACTGTTTTGTGCAGTTTACATTCGCGCTTTTTTGCGCATCGCACTGTTTTGTGTAGTTTACATTCGCGCTTTTTTGCGCATCGCACTGTTTTGTGCATTTCAAATCCATCGCACTGTTTTGTGCATTGCATATCAATCACGCTGTTTAGCGTATCGCACTGTTTTGTGCATTGCATTCCATCGCGCTATTTTGCGCATCTCATTGCATTTCGCATGCATTCCATCGCACTGTCTTGTGCACTCGCGTTGTCTACCGCATGCACTATTTTGTGCATCGGATTGAGCACTGTTTTGTGCATTCACTCTACATCGCACTGTCTTATGCACTTCATGGTCTGGTGAGACCTTAAACACGTACGGTCTAGGAGACCGTAAATCCTCTGAAGGTGCAACTCCTTCGGTGTTTGTCGTGCCCGAATGACTGTTGATAAGTTGCGTCATCTTAAGCCGCGTGTTGTCACGCATTCCATGCATCATGCATCATCATGCATTTGCATCTCAAAAACAAAAAAAAACAACAAAAAAAAAAACACGCATTGTCATGCATTATCGTAAATAGTTGCATTGTCATGCATCATTGGAACATAGTGCATATTGCATTGTAGTTTGCATGCATTCATTGCATCACCTTCCGCCTATGGTTTGCGCCTTTCCATGATCGAGCTTGGTCTGGTATGTGCCCATACTTTTCATGTCAAAGCATAGTTTAGTGGACCGTTCTATGTCAGACACGGCTTGTATGTGTATATGTCTTTCCTAGGCAAGATTTGGTTTGGCCCGCAGGCCATATCCATTGTATCCATTTCCATTCCATTTATCTAGCATTGTTATGCTCATCAATTGCTTAAGGGCTCAACCCTGTTTGAGCCCTCCATGATACACTTGCTTCATTGATCCTCTTATATGTCATAATTTTACATGCTATTTTTGGCCCATGAGAAATTTGTTTTCGAGCATGTTGTAAACTGATATTAGGCTTATTTTGAGCCCCTCTTCAACATTTAAGAATGGCTCAACACCATTTGGGACTTCCATGTTATACCTACCTTTATACTCCTCTTTTCTTCCCCATTCTTGCATGCAATGGCAGCCTATCATACTTTTGTTTTTGGCCATTTTACAGTTCTGAAAAAGTGCTTATTTTGGTCCATTCTTCATGTTTCATTTAGGTCCTTTCATGGTTTGGGGCCTCCATAGGTCACTTCATGTTATATCCCTCTTTTATTCCCCATTCTTGCATGTTTAGTTAGCCTACCATGCTTTTGTTTTTGGCCATTTTACAGTTCTGGAAAAGTGCTTATTTTGGTCCATTATACATGTTTTATTAAGGGTCTTTGGCTGTTTGGTGATTATTTTGTATACTTCATGTTATAGCACATTTTGAGCTTCAATCTTGTGCTCATTTTTTAGCATGTTTGTATATTGATTCGAAGCTTGCCATATACTGTAAATATTCATATTTTTGGTCCCTTTTCAATGTTGTAGAAGGAAATTTTTCAGTTTGGATTTCGCTTATATCACTTGTTTCATTACCCCTCTTTTGGCCCCTATTCTTGCATGCTATTTTTTCCATACCTATGCTTGCTGTTTGGCCATGTTTATAACTGTGAAAGTGCATCTTTTGGGACTGTCTAGCTTCTGTCTTTGCATTGCATGTCCATATTGTGCATGTTTGGCATAGCTATAGGCCATTTCGGGTGCCTAAATTCGCATTTCGGGACAATTCCATGCATTTCATGTCATTTCGCCTCATTTCGGGACTGTTTTCCCCCATATTTTAGTGCTGAAATTCCATTAGCATGCTTGCATATCATTTTTGCCATATTGCATCGCATTCTGCCATCGCCTCGGTTTGCGTGCCCGTGTGCACGCATTTCGAGGCACCTCTTTTTTATCCGCCGGCATCCTATGTGAGTGTGGCTGAGGCTCACTCATGTTGGTATAAGTCCATATCATGTTTTCATGTCATTTCATCGCATTTCGTCATTGCCTCGGTTTGGTGCCCGTGTGCACGCATTTCGAGGCACCTCTTTTTATCCGCCGGCATCCTATGTGAGTGTGGCTGAGGCTCACTCATGTTGGTATAAGCCCATATCATGTTTTCATGTCATTTCATTGCATTCTGCCATCGCCTCGGTTTGCGTGCCCGTGTGCACGCATTTCAAGGGGTCTCATTGCATTCCGCCATCGCCTCGGTTTGCGTGCCCGTGTGCACGCATTTCAAGGCGTCTCATTTTCATTGCATTCTTGCATTTTCTCTGTTTGCGTGCCCGTGTGCACGTATTTCAAGGCATCTCATTTTCAGAGCATTGTGCATACTAGGTTGTATCTTAGATTGCATTCTGTCATTTTCTCAGTTTGCGTGCCCGTGTGCACGTATTTCGAGGCATTTCATTTCCATAGCATTGTATATGTTAGGATTGTATCTTAGTTGCATTTCATGCATATCATGCGTATTGCGTCATGTCCGGAATAAGAGTTAGCCCGGGCACGGGAAACGAGGTACATTTCGTACTCCGAGTGACGGAATGTGTCTCAATTCCCTGTTGGTATAAGCCCATTTGTCATTTCCATGTCATTTGCATTACGTATGCCGTTGCCTCGGTTTGCGTGCCCGTGTGCACACATTTCGAGGCACTTCATTTTCATCAACTAGCTTCTTATGTGAGTGTGGCTGAGGCTCACTCACGTTGGTATAAGTCTATATCATGTTTCCATGTCATTTCGAGACACATATCATCGCCTCGGTTTGCGTGCCCGCGTGCACGCATTTCGAGACACATATCATCGCCTCGGTTTGCGTGCCCGCGTGCATGCATTTTGAGACACATATTATCGCCTCAGTTTGCGTGCCCGTGTGCACAGATTTCGAGACACATATCATCGCCTCGATTTGCGTGCCCGTGTGCACGCATTTCGAGACACATATCATTTTCTCGATTTGCGTGCCCGTGTGCACGCACTTCGAGGCATCTCATTTACATCTTAGTCGCATTTCATGCATATCATGCATATTGCATCGTGTCCGGAATAGGAGTTAGCCCGGGCACGGGAAACGAGGTTTTAATGCTTTGAAAGCTTGTGTAGCATGTTCCATGTTTTGGCCATCATACATGCCTTTGATTTTGAGCCACTTAGATGCCATCTAGGGGGCCCCCTTTGCATAGTCTAGGTCTATCTTGAACCTATCTTAAGCCCTCTTAGCCTTGTGAGGCTTGGTTGGCTTAGCCATGGTTCGAGTCCCTTTGACTTGCTTCAAATACTTGGACCATTGTTGCATGTTTAGCTTGCCTTGTTGCTTGGTTTGGCACCATCCTAACATGATTTTCAATGCTTACCTTGCATGTCATATGTCCATGATTGCCTCATTCAAATGTGCTTGAGAGTTGCCTCATTTGTGTTTAAGTGTTGGCTATTCAACATGTGCACGTGTGTATGTGTTTTGATCCTTTATTTTGGTTACTTTGGCTACTGCTTTAGGCCTATTTAGAGTTGCCTAAATCATGTATCAGTCCATCTTTTTCATCCATTTGCATTGCCTCATGTTTGCTTGTATGCTTGCATAAGTGTCTTGCCATGCCATGTTGCATCCTTAGCTTGTATGTCTAGGTCGCATTGCATCTTGCATGCATGCCTTGTTCCTTGACTTGGTGATAGGAATTGGGCCTTGGTTTGTTTGTTTGGTTTGCATTTCATTTGACATGAAAGTTGCATACTTGATTCTTTGGGCCATCATGCATGGAAATGCGTGATTGGTGGTCCGAGAATCGAGACACATGTCCTTTTGAGTCACAAACATGATAGGGCACATGATTGGTGCATATACGCCTTGAATTGTACTGCCATGCTTTGCCTTGCCCTCTGTTGCTGTCAATTGCAGTTTCTGCAGGAACACCATGCCGACCGGTAGTGCCAAGTGCCGACCGGCAATCCTCTCTCTACCGATAGCTTCACCAATGGCCGGTGGCCACATCCCACTGCCGGTGGCAATCCCATTCAGCCGGTGGTGTCCCCCAATGTCCAAGGAAGCAGTCTTGAGGTTTTGGCAGCCTCCAGAGGAGTAAAGGAAGGAAAACAGAGGCAGCTTATGCATGGCGGTGCATTTCCGAGCAGGACCGAGCATGAATTGCATCGAGCTCTTCTCCCGAGGTGGTTTATCTATTTTCCTAGCTTAAGTTAATTTGCTTAGCTGATTAGGCAATTTGTAATATTTAATTAGTTTGCGTAGTTAATTAATTGTAGAGGCCGGTCTATGACCGGGCGAGCGGGGGTGCTCACGAAGTGACCTTCCCCAATCGTACCCAAGTTCCCGAGCCGAGGCAACTTTGGTGATGACGGACACGTGGCCTTTCGGCACCGAGTCAGGGTTTCCTAAATTTCCCAAAATAAAATATTTAGGTGGCGACTCTGTATCTGGCAAAGCAGTCCATGTTTGGCACTACTTCCAAAAAAATCAGTTTTCCTAAAACGATTTGCCGGATTTGGACTCTTTGGTTCAGATTTAGAACCGTGACGACGAAAAGTCGAGTCCGAGCTGTAGCGAGGTCCCCCCGCGGGCCTGTTACATAGTGCTGCTTGAGACACGCGTGCAGCGCGTGGGATTGCGCGCCGGCTATTTGTATGATGCGTGTAGGCGCGTGATGAGATTGGTGTTCACACGCTTTCTTTGGGTGGGACATGTGGGCGCATGGTTGGGCTTTTGGGACTCTTCCTTGTAGTTCCGGACTCCTCGCCTCCAGAACTTCCTCCTGGTATGCTCGAAAGTGGATTTCAGTCATTTTGAAATTTGGGCACTTTCGGAAAAAACTCGATTTTTCACCACTCGAGCTCTGATACCTGTTGTTGGGGATCGGGCGCACACCAGGAAACACAAACAAACAATACCACAAGAGTTTTAACATGGCTCGGCAAACCGGCCTATGTCCATGGGAGCGATAACACTATATATCAATAAGAGAAGGATTACACACACACCTCACACTCTCTGTCTCTCTATATAGCTTGTTCTCTCCCACTCACAGGTGTTGCTCTCTCTCAGATTGCTCTTTCAAATTGCTTTTATTATCTCTCAACTGAGTACCTTAATTTATACATATTGAGGCACTCCCTCATTGGTCACCACCTACCCCTTCCACTAGCTAGTGGGGTAGGTGGAGTGGAAGAACCACCTTCAAGGTGGGTTGATATAGGTTGAAATCCAACACGATGTTTTCTCAAAACGATTTGCCGGATTTGGACTCTTTGGTTCAAGATTAAGAACCGTGACACAAATCGAGTCCGAACTGTAGCGAGGGCCCCACGCGGGCTTGTCTACAACCATGAAAAACAGCATCAGCAATTTGGCTGATATCACTCTTCTCAATCCGCGACAGTAATTTAAAGAATAAATCAAAATAAAATATCCAAACTACATGAGGTAAATATAAGCAAGTATACCTGACGGAAGTTTAGATGTCATGATAGTGCACTATCATTTCCCTATAAAATCGAATAACTTCAACAGCTGTACTTTCGCGTGGAACATGCCCATGCCTTTGGCCAAACAAATATTTATCTTTCTAAATTTTAGCAGACTCCCTTTGCTCAGCATTGCCCGAAGGAGGAATGTTAGAACTCTAATTAGGAATGTATTTCATTACAGAAGCATCCAAAATGATTCCATCAAACAGTTTACGACCATGCACAATATCCCACAACTTCATTATAATTTTTTTTTCTGAGTACCATTTCAAAAATGAAGAGTTCGACTTTTGTCGGCCCCTCCTGTTTTTCCCAAATCATGTGATTAGGGGAGTTGCTTGATCCTCATGTTTACACTCCTAGGGTGTGCCCAAAGGACCTTGCCTAGGACACGGTTCATGGTTATTAAAAAATAAATAAAATCTAGAGTGTATGTTCATATAACAACTTTCTTGGGTCTTGGACTATACCATATTTTAATATGTTTAAAAGTGCTTATTTTTTCAGCATTCGCTTGGCATAGTTGAAGTTATTTTGCTTCATTTCCATTTTTTCTCCATATGATAGGTTGACTTTTCAAGATCCCAAGTCATTTGAACTGCAATAAGTGAATACTTATGTTAGTTTTATGATGAACTGAAGTTCTTAAATAGTTGGCAATATTCGTCCAAAAAAATATTGTTTTCTTGTTAGAGAAAGCTTCTATGGGGGTGGTTGCAAAGCTGCATTGAGTGATAAAAAACTGTGTCTGAAACTTTATCACTGTTGTTTGCCAAGCAACTTGATTTTAAGGAAATAGAAGTTTAATTATTTATGGAAAGTCTCTCTCTCTCTCTCTCTAATATCAAGTGATCCTATCTTGTATTTTAAATAAACACATTAGACATGATTAGTGGCTCGGCTCATGTAATGTCTCAATGGCCTAAATTAACATTTATATAGCTGCCGGACTGCTAAGTGTTGGTTCTCGAACTTAACTAACCTGGATTCTTATTCTCATAATATAAATGCGTTGGGTTATTGACGCTTCATAGATATGAAGTTACTACTGCATGAAAGTGATCATATTGGGGCGGTTTTGTTGTTCCAGGGCCGTTTTAAGTATCAACCTGGCCAAGTGTCAGGAGGGAAAAAAAAAAAAAAAGCAATGTAAAACTTCTGGATGGAGAATCTCAATAGAAAAAAGAATGAGAAGCATATCACCCTTTTAGTTTTGTAACTAATAACTGTAGTCTTATAACTTCTTAGTATTTGAACTAAGTTATTATATTTTGTTGTCTGGATACTTGCTCACCCAAATTGTAATATTATCAGTAAAGGTGGTTCCCCCAAGCCTGCTTCTGCTTTTGCATCATCCTTTGAGAGTTTGTTTTGCTGCCAAAATTACATTTGCTGGCGTTGGACGAAGATGTCTTTGGTCTAGTTAACTAGAAGTATGCTAGAAAATAATCAGGTTTGGCTAAAATGAACTTGTAATTGATAGATTGATTATTATGATATATGGTTGGTAAATTGCAGTCAGACGGAAAGGAAGGGTGTTAAACTGAGGTTGGGTTAGGAAGAAACATGTTTATTTTTATTGACCTTTTAGAATCTGCGCCATCTTTGATAGTTAGAAATTCCAGGTTATTGTTTGTGGTTGTATGGGACAGACATAAACCTTCCAAAGCATTTGCTAATTTGGAAAATATCTTTCGCTTTGGGCACCATCTGCATCGATGATCATTTGTATGTCAACTTTCAAGTAAATTTGACATAATCATCTATGGTTCTCTGGGCAATTATTTTGTCACCTCCACTGCCTATCGGAGGAGATGACTGTACATCTCATCCTGAGGAACTAGGGTTGCCACCACAACATCTCTGAAGAAACTGTGTTACCACCATCTTTTTGTAGTGATTGTTCCATATTTTCATAGGTACCTTTAGGCAGTATTCTTTTGTCGGTCCAAATATATTATTAGGGCTCTTTAACTGCACAATTGACAATGTTTCTCCTATTGCTAACCAATTTTGAACTACCTTCAACTGAGTAAAATTCTTGAATCCCCTTTTTTTTTCTTTTTCTTTTTTTGTTTATTTGTTTACTTGTTATTCTTAATGGATGTTGACCTTTTTGTAACCAACTTTGGGTTATAGAGTGTAGCTGGATGCCTTGGTTAGAGTGACTTGTGAATGCTGTCTTAAGAGACCACTTGTTAAGGGATATACAAGGGTATAGCAACTTCTGCACAGATCTCTCTGTATTGGTGGGCTTCTCAACCACTTGGTTCGAGCTATGTTGATAGTGAAGCATGCCACCTACTGTACCTTTCTTGTTTTGCTTCCAATTTTACCTTATTTTTTTCTTGGATTCCCTTGGACAGGTTTTTTTTGTTCTTTGCCTTGAAGCAAGAGGTCGGTAGTTCGATTGTCGAAGTACTGTCCATTGAATAGGTTTTTGTAGAAAACCATCATAGGTTTTCTCCTTGCCTTTAAGCAAGAGATCAACCATCTAGTTGCCAAAGTACTGCCCCTTGGACATGTTTTTGTAGAAAATCATCGTAGATTTGTTCCTTGCCTTTAAGCAAGAAATTGACAGTCCAACTACCAAAATACTGTCCCTTGGACAGGTTTTTTTTGTTCTTTGCCTTGAAGCAAGAGGTCGGTAGTTCGATTGTCGAAGTACTGTCCATTGAATAGGTTTTTGTAGAAAACCATCATAGGTTTTCTCCTTGCCTTTAAGCAAGAGATCAACCATCTAGTTGCCAAAGTACTGCCCCTTGGACATGTTTTTGTAGAAAATCATCGTAGATTTGTTCCTTGCCTTTAAGCAAGAAATTGACAGTCCAACTACCAAAATACTGTCCCTTGGACAGGTTTTTTTTGTTCTTTGCCTTGAAGCAAGAGGTCGGTAGTTCGATTGTCGAAGTACTGTCCATTGAATAGGTTTTTGTAGAAAACCATCATAGGTTTTCTCCTTGCCTTTAAGCAAGAGATCAACCATCTAGTTGCCAAAGTACTGCCCCTTGGACATGTTTTTGTAGAAAATCATCGTAGATTTGTTCCTTGCCTTTAAGCAAGAAATTGACAGTCCAACTACCAAAATACTGTCCCTTGGACAGGTTTTTTTTGTTCTTTGCCTTGAAGCAAGAGGTCGGTAGTTCGATTGTCGAAGTACTGTCCATTGAATAGGTTTTTGTAGAAAACCATCATAGGTTTTCTCCTTGCCTTTAAGCAAGAGATCAACCATCTAGTTGCCAAAGTACTGCCCCTTGGACATGTTTTTGTAGAAAATCATCGTAGATTTGTTCCTTGCCTTTAAGCAAGAAATTGACAGTCCAACTACCAAAATACTGTCCCTTGGACAGGTTTTTTTTGTTCTTTGCCTTGAAGCAAGAGGTCGGTAGTTCGATTGTCGAAGTACTATCCTTTGGATAGGTTTTTGTAGAAAACAATCATAGGTTTGCTCCTTGCCTTTAAGCAAGAGATCGACCATCTAGTTGCCAAAGTACTTCCCCTTGGACATGTTTTTGTAGAAAATCATCGTAGATTTGTTCCTTGCCTTTAATCAAGAAATCGACAGTTCAACTACCGAAATACTGTCCCTTGGACAGGTTTTATGCCAATCATGTTATTAGGTTTAGGGTTTTTTGGGTGGTTCCGGCTTTAATGCATTTACGTCAGGTGGACAGGTGTTGGTCATTCCAATACTCATCAGTACCTTGCATTAAATGCAAGGGCATGTTATTCAAATGAAGTGAAATGCATGTTTGAAGAGTGCACCGTTTCTCCTCCTTTTGCACAACTACAAGTTCAAATCATTGTTTCGATATTTGTGATATCCATTTGACAGCATTTTCTGTGAACTTTTTGTAGTTATTTATTTTTTTGCTGTTACTTTATTTTTGAGTTTTTTTGGAGAGTCAATAATTGATACATTAGTTCACAATTTATGGAAATGAAGCAAAAGGCATTGCGCCGAAGATATTTAGCATAAAAGGTTGTGCTATAATGAAGTGATTATTGCTATTGTACTCAGCTTTTCATATCCAACTTAAAGAATTTTTTTACCTTCATGTAGAAATCAATCATTTCTATTTGGTAATAAATCAATCTTTAGGAAAAACATGAAAATTAATCCTTTTCTGTAAGTGTCTATTTTTGATGAATAAGAAGGCTTAAGCTAAAGAAAAAGGTTATTCCTGGTACATGCAAGTTATACAAGCACCTTAGGCGTCAGGAGGGAAAAAAAAAAAAAAAGCAATGTAAAACTTCTGGATGGAGAATCTCAATAGAAAAAAGAATGAGAAGCATATCATCTGTTTAGTTTTGTAACTAATAACTGTAGTCTTGTAACTTCTTAGTATTTGAACTAAGTTATTATATTTTGTTGTCTGGATACTTGCTCACCCAAATTGTAATACTATCAGTAAAGGTGGTTCCCCCAAGCCTGGTTCTGCTTTTGCATCATCCTTTGAGAGTTTGTTTTGCTGCCAAAATTACATTTGCTGGCGTTGGACAAAGATGTCTTTGGTCTAGTTAACTAGAAATATGCTAGAAAATAATCAGGTTTGGCTAACATGAACTTGTAATTGATGGATTGATTATTATGATATATGGTTGGTAAATTGCAGTCAGACTGAAAGGAAGGGTGTTAAACTGAGGTTGGGTTAGGAAGAAACATGTTTATTTTTATTGACCTTTTAGAATCTGAGCCATCTTTGATAGTTAGAAATTCCAGGTTGTTATTTGTGGTTGTATGGGACAGACATAACCTTCCAAAACATTTGCTAATTTGGAAAATATCTGTCGCTTTGGGCACCATCTGCATCGATGATCATTTGTATGTCAACTTTCAAGTAAATTTGACATAATCATCTATGGTTCTCTGGGCAATTATTTTGTCACCTCCACTGCCTATCGGAGGAGATGACTGTACATCTCATCCTGAGGAACTAGGGTTGCCACCACAACATCTCTGAAGAAACTGTGTTACCACCATCTTTTTGTAGTGATTGTTCCATATTTTCATAGGTACCTTTAGGCAGTATTCTTTTGTCGGTCCAAATATATTATTAGGGCTCTTTAACTGCACAATTGACAATGTTTCTCCTATTGCTAACCAATTTTGAACTACCTTCAACTGAGTAAAATTCTTGAATCCCCTTTTTTTTTCTTTTTCTTTTTTTGTTTATTTGTTTACTTGTTATTCTTAATGGATGTTGACCTTTTTGTAACCAACTTTGGGTTATAGAGTGTAGCTGGATGCCTTGGTTAGAGTGACTTGTGAATGCTGTCTTAAGAGACCACTTGTTAAGGGATATACAAGGGTATAGCAACTTCTGCACAGATCTCTCTGTATTGGTGGGCTTCTCAACCACTTGGTTCGAGCTATGTTGATAGTGAAGCATGCCACCTACTGTACCTTTCTTGTTTTGCTTCCAATTTTACCTTATTTTTTTCTTGGATAAAGTACTAGATGCAGCTGGTTCCATTTGGAACATCCAAAGCAAATATCGACACTCTCTCTGCCTTACACTGTGTCACCACTATAACTACTTAATGCCACTTCCCTGTAATAGGTGAGGAGTGTGTATTTGACCCTATTTATGACATTAAGTATGTCTTGAACTGTCAATCAGATAAGTCAACCTACCAACCATCTAGAGTTATACCCCTGGGGGGTAATCTAGTTGGCAATGTGTTTGCTACCCACATGCCCAGCTCAAGTTCGACTTTTGTCGGCCCCTCCTGTTTTTCCCAAATCATGTGATTAGGGGAGTTGCTTGATCCTCATGTTTACACTCCTAGGGTGTGCCCAAAGGACCTTGCCTAGGACACGGTTCGTGGTTATTAAAAAATAAATAAAATCTAGAGTGTATGTTCATATAACAACTTTCTTGGGTCTTGGACTATACCATATTTTAATATGTTTAAAAGTGCTTATTTTTTCAGCATTCGCTTGGCATAGTTGAAGTTATTTTGCTTCATTTCCATTTTTTCTCCATATGATAGGTTGACTTTTCAAGATCCCAAGTCATTTGAACTGCAATAAGTGAATACTTATGTTAGTTTTATGGTGAACTGAAGTTCTTAAATAGTTGGCAATATTCGTCCAAAAAAATATTGTTTTCTTGTTAGAGAAAGCTTCTATGGGGGTGGTTGCAAAGCTGCATTGAGTGATAAAAAACTGTGTCTGAAACTTTATCAGTGTTGTTTGCCAAGCAACTTAACTTTAAGGAAATAGAAGTTTAATTATTTGTGAAAAGTCTCTCTCTCTCTCTCTAATATCAAGTGATCCTATCTTGTATTTTAAATAAACACATTAGACATGATTAGTGGCTCGGCTCATGTAATGTCTCAATGGCCTAAATTAACATTTATATAGCTGCCGGACTGCTAAGTGTTGGTTCTCGAACTTAACTAACCTGGATTCTTATTCTCATGACATAAATGCGTTGGGTTATTGACGCTTCATAGATATGAAGTTACTACCGCATGAAAGTGATCATATTGGGGTGGTTTTATTGTTCCAGGGCCGTTTTAAGTATCAACCTGGCCAAGTGAGAGCCTTTGGTATGCTTGCTGGTGGCTCTGGCATTACTCCAATGTTCCAGGTATGTATTTGAGAATCTAGGATATGTATTTTGATCTAATTATCAAGATATATTAATTATTTTAGATTGATGTCTTCTTAAAGGTTTTGGTGTTTCTATATTGCTTTTGTTTTGTTCTGATCTGTTTCCACTTTAGGTTACAAGAGCTATTTTAGAAAACCCAAAGGACGTGACGAAGGTGCATCTCATTTATGCTAATGTTACATTTGAGGACATTCTTGTAAAGGTAATTCTCTTATCTCACTTTGTGTTAGTATGGGCCATACAAGTGCTGGCATGACTCCACTAGAGGAATGAAATCTTTAGAATCTGTATGAGTTGGTCATTACCTAGGTTGGCCAAAAACATATTGGCCCTGTTTTGGGAAGTAGAACTCATTTTGCTCGTCCAAGATGGGAATTTTCTCCTATTTAGTATATGGTGCTTAGTTTTCAGCCAGAGGCTTTCTTTACCATCTCAATGTAGGGAGTGCAGGCTAGGTATTGCCTTGGTGATTAGGATCTCTTAATGAGGTGTTGGTTAGGTGATGTCTCTGGAAAATTCAAAGCTTTTGTTTCTAGCTATTTACAACCATTAAAGAACAAGAAATTACAGTTGTGAGTGGTGTGGATAACACAGAAAAAGGTTTGAATGTGTGGTGTATGTTCTTGCATTGCAACTTCAACCTATTATTACCCTTTAAAACAAAGACAAAAAGTAATATGTTCAATGGAAAGATAATAACTTTTTACCAAATAACTTAATTTAACATAACCTCCTCGACGGTTAAAACATTGGACTGAACATAAAAACCAGTAACTGAATTTTTTCACTTGCCAAGATTTCTGTCTTTTAGAGTTTGGTGAACATTCACGGTTGAGATGATGTTATGTAGTAATGATGATTATAACTCCAAGGGGTTGGCCTAGTGGTAAGGCCTTGGGTCTTGGGGGTGTACTCCCTGTAATGTTCAGGGATCGAAACCTCTTAAGTGTTAACAATTCCTTGGTCCATCAGATTGGGGAAAAACTCTTGAATTAACTATGGTACACTTGCGAGAAACTCCTTACCGAGGGCCTGTGCACCCCAGGGGATTAGTCGGGTTTTGATCCGAACACCCCAATGCCAATAAAAAAAACATAAAATAAAAAAATGTAGTAATGATGATTATGTTAGGGCTATCATTTAAATTCCTACATAAACCTGCTTTATTATATAATAGAGTTTTTATGAAGATAACCCTAATGGTCTCTCTTATCTCTTGACCTATTCTTTTCTTTCTTTCTTCCCTTCTATTCTCTCTTTCTTTTGTCTTCTTATCGTCTTGTATCAAAAAATTGTTCAAAATGGTGGGTCTCATATTCAAAAATTGTTTTTTGCTCTTCTATTCTCTTTCAGTTTCATCCTTTTCCTTCATTCTCCACTTATTGGTTGCATGATACAATTAGAGTCGATTTCTTCTATTTTACCTCACTTTCATCCTTTTCCGTTAGTGTCTTTTCATCTTCACTCACTGTCATTCTTCTTAGTCTTTGGTTATCAGTCCATTGTTGTCTGTTCTTCTTATCTTGAATGCAGAAGTATCCTTTGGTTGTTCTTCGGTAAATTCGATAGAGTCCTATACATTTATGTTAATCAGTTTCATCGGCTCTTTATAGTATTTCAAAATGAGAACATATAGTTGTGACAGGGATTTAAAGATTGAGCAAAAAATCTTCATTATCCAGATTGATGAAGTGTCTAGAGCTGAGAAAATTAGAATTACAAAGAGGAAGTTATTGCTTGTTGCTGGATTTGGGTGGCGCTAACATACTGAAAAACAGCATGGGAGAATGACAGTAGCTTCTATTTTCACCCGTGGTTTTGTCTTGGTGCACACATCTTTTTCTTCTCTCTCATTTTGTTTTGTTTTTTTTGTTTTTTGTTTTTTTTCCCAAAATCAACTTCCAAATAAAAATATTTGGTACGGAAATCAACTTCCGAACAAAATTATTTGATTTGGCTGTATCTTTGGTTTAGAAGTTGATTTTTGAACAAAACTATTTAGTTCAGAAATCAACTTCCGAATCAAAAATTTGCAAATTCAATGTGAACTGAGATAATGTGGTGTGTGAAAATAGAACCTCCCAAGAAAGGTGATTACTTCGTTAGTAAATTTTACTTGAATATGCAGCTTCCTTCAATTTATGAAATGTTTTTTTAGTTATAAAGCTTCAATCTTTTGTTTACATGTATGACATGTATTAGTTGTTTCAATTGTTGCATCATTTTCTCCCTTGGTATGGGAAATTGGCTGCTTCTACAAATAAGGATTACCATTGGCACATTGTGTTGCATCATATGATGGGGGCTACTACTAGTGCTGTGACTTGAACTATTATAGATTTAGATGTAATAATTAATGCAATGAATCAAGATATACCGACATGTGGTTGATAAAAATGGAATGAATCAATTAACATTCTGGATATCTATCTGCAGGAAGAATTGGATGGCCTTGCTTCTAACTATCCTGATCGCTTCAAGATTTACTATGTGCTGAATCAGGTCAGTCATCATTCTAGCATGGCACATCTGCTCTTGTTTTTGTTGCTCTCTCTCAGTTAAACTATTACATTTACCAAATGATTGTTGTAATTTTGGGGAAGATTGAAATATGCACTCATAAGTTTTCCCTGGCCACTGGTTCAGTGGTTAAACTCGGCCTATCAACCTTGAGGTTGTGGATTCGAACCTGAGGACAACCACTTTATACAAATCTTGCGAAAAGTTAGGTTTGTACCGAATCTACCCCTCCCTGTCCTCAATCTAATGGGGAGTAAACTGGATATACATTTTTGGTTTTCTCCGGCCCTGTCTAATATAATACATAGGAAAGAGTATCTTGACATGAAAATAAGCATGTTTGTTCTTTGCAGGGAGCTTATTTAAGAAGCTATTCATTGTTTCAAGGTTGTTTATCTAGTTTAGTCAATGAACGAACACAGTTTTGTGAATATTGATGCATCGGAATTGCATAGTTAGTTGGAAAACAAATTCAATTGATATGTCACTCGAGGGTTGCTGTTAGCATATTATCACGTCATATTTTGATGTGCTTCAATGTTTTGATTCGTGGGTAAGATTATATAGCTGCAGGACAGGTCCCAATCTTATACATGTATCGTGTAGATAGACCCACTTTGATTTTGTCTCTACTGATGAACTAACGGCCTGCTTAAATACCTCTGCAGCCTCCTGAGGTATGGAATGGCGGTGTCGGGTTTGTATCCAAGGAAATGATTCAAACCCACTGCCCTGCACCATCATCTGATATTCAGGTATATTTATGTTTCCTTCTCTTTGAATGCCTGGAAGCCTTCTCTGCAAATGAGCCGAGCTTTGCAAGGTTTGAGCTCGGCTTGAAGCTTGATAATGAATATTTTTCTTGGCTATTATTTATATTATTTAAATGAAAAATTTTCTTGATAAATATTTACATTATTTAAATATATAAATAATATTATTGAATACACAAATAATGTATTTATCTTATCATTAATACACATTTTTACATTCGTTAATATATAAATAATCTATTTATATTGTTATTTAAATAAATAATACTCGAGCTCGAGTTAGGTTCGTTTATTAAACAAGCTTAAAAGTCTAGGTTCGAGCTTATTTGTTTACTTAATGAACCAAGTCGAGTTGAGCTCTTACCAAGCCGAGCTCACTAATATTTCGGCTTTGCGGCCCTAACATACATGTACCTTACTTTTTCAATACCTAAAATGGTTAACCCTAAAATGCTGGAACATGCACAGATCCTGAGGTGTGGCCCACCACCTATGAACAAGGCGATGGCTGCTCACCTTGAAGCTCTTGGATATGCACCGGAGATGCAGTTCCAGTTCTGATAATCTTGTGGGGTCATTTTTTCGAAATTCAGGCATGTTTAGTAGCCCTTTTCACTGGTTGGGCATAATACAGTTTTGTTATGTTATGTCATGTTGTGTCTCTCAAGAGTTTTTAATGGAACTGTCATGCATTGGATCAACTGTGAACTTTCTTGCTAACCACTTTAATAAAGGATTTTCCCTGGATTTAAACTTACATTAACTCGGGCTCCAAATTAATCACCTGTGGTGCTTATTGTTAGATCTATAAGTTTGATGACTCGTATTGCTGGAAACACGAAAGAATCAGAAACACAGCACAAATTTTTACCCTTTTTTTTATTTTATTTTTTATATATATAAATAAAATTTTATTTAGTTATTTATTTTTTGGTGAGTTGTTGGGTTGACAATTGAGTCTTACAAAATTCCTCAAGAGCTTTTCACTTAGAAGATCACTTTTTTTTCTTTTTTCTTTTTTTAATATTTAAATTATTTTTTAGTCTGTTGGTTTTGTTTGACTGAAAAAAAGAATTTTATTTCATGAAATTGGATCAGCATAGCATACTTCAAATTAAAAAAGCAAGGTTATCTGAATAATTATTCTTTATTTATTTCTACTATTAAGGTCAAGTTTGGCATCTTCCAAAAAATTCAAAAAGTCAAAAAGTCACTATTATATTTAAGTCACATCATCTTATTTAAGTTACATTACCTCTCTAACACATCACTTCAAACCCAATCCAAATCTAATCCATATTTCATAAAAAGTCAAAAAGTACACTTATTTAGTCTTTCCAAACTTAGCCTAAATATCATTTTATTTATCTTCTTGAAATATTCTTGTTCATTTAAAGGTTGTTTAGGATGACTTAAATAAGTGTGTTTTTTACCTTTTTACGAAAAGATATGTAGAAAAGTATAAAGGTGATGTGATAGAAAAAAAATAAAAAAACGAATTATTTTTTAGTTGCCAAACTTGACCTTAGACTGCGTTCGAACATTGAATTTTTGGATGGAGAAGGTAAAAGTAAAAAAAAATAAAAAATTCAGTTGGGCTGTGTTTGGATATTGTTTATTTATTTTTGCTATTAAATATTAAATTCCTCTGTTTATGCTAATGGTGTGCTCATGAATGACCACATCCCCCCTACTTTTTTAATTTGATGGGATGCTTCCCCCCCTCCCCCAACTTTTTTTTTGATTCAAATGCTTCCCCCCAACTTGATAATCCCTTTGAGTTGACAAAATCTGCACAGGTCATTCACATATGAGCCAATGTAACAGTTAAGAATCTTTGCACTATTTTCGACTCACCTTTGTTTTTCCTTGGGTTGTTTTCCCAGTAATTAAAGATGATTTTAGTGAAGATGTTGCAATATTGTATGTTGTATGGAAAATTTTATATTACACCAATGATATGCTACAACAGTTATGACATTTGTCACATTTGATTAAGATTTATTATGATGTTAGTTATAACTTGATTATAATTTTATTGTATTATTAGTTATGATTCATTGTGATATTGATTATTATTTATTGTAATTATTATTTTGATTATGATTAAAAGAATCTTCAGTTATATATCTTATGGTGTTTGGTTATGACTCATTATTAATTTTTTAATTATGACTAAAAGAAATTTAATAATCAACACTATAAATATCTACATACTTCAAAGGGGTGTGCATGTAGTAGCACGGCCCATTTTGTATTATATACTACTACTTCACCAAATAAGCTTTCACCTACTCTGTGGGTATGAAATTTATGTTTATGTACCTAATTTTTTTATTTTTTTATTTTGTCGTTATGTTGTAGGTATGACTTCTCTCTATATTCTTATCTTTCATATTTCATGGAAGAGTTGGAAGATGAGAGTATGGAGATAAGTCATTTCCTATGTTACTCTCTATTTTTAAATCGTATCTTTTTTTTTTTTTTTTTTTTTTTTTTTTACATACTTTGAGATTCTTACATAGTCTAGGGGTCGTTTGGAAAGAAAAGAAAATAGTAAAAAATGATCACAAAAAGTTAGTATATTTTCTTTATTTTTTTACATATTTTTTTGAAAAAATAAAATAAAAAATCAATTTCTAAACCAACTCTAAATAGAGAAATTTAGAGAAAGGGCCTACTTTGTCATGCCCTCTTGATCAATTTCCTATATTGATGATGATTTGCTTACAATCTCATTAATTTTCAGAAGTGGACCCATTTTATTATGGATAAATTACATACCAGTATGATCAATATATATATATATATATATATGGAGGTATAATTCTGTGTAAAAAACACATAAAAAATTGTACCCAAAACGATCCTTGAGTAAATATTTGCCTTATATTCTACTAAATGGTATTTTGCTTTTGGGAAAATTACAAATTTTTTTTTTTAAGGATTTGACCTTTTTAAGTTTTTGATTTGGTAAATTTAAATTCTAAATTTTGTATTTGTTTTCAATTTAAATCATCTGTCTATTTCTAATCATCAAACTCAATGAAAAAATATATTTTATTTATATACACCTACATTGAATCTAATGGTTAACTAAAATGTAGCAATAATTTAAATTGAAAATAAATTAAAAAATTATGGTTTAAATTGATAAAATTAATAATTAAAGATGTATTTTATTACATGGGTTAAACTCAAAAGTTTTTTTTAAAAATAATTTTTCCTTTTTTCCCTTATTGTTGTGACAACTATAGATTAGGATGTTTGACCAAAAATAATTATAAATATATAGAGTGCAAGACTTTTTGTGCAAACAAATGGGTAATGATACATCTCATTAAAAGTGGTGTTTTAAAGCACCATTAATGAGTCGGTAAGCACTTTAATAATAATAAAAAAAAAACATATGACACAAGCAATGGGTCTCATCTACTACCACATTAGTGCTTTTAAAACATCACTTTTAATAGTCTCAAGTATTATTACAAACAAATATAACAAAGGTTGCATAAAAGATTCTCACTTTTCTGTAATCATTTACCCTAACTCCGAGCCCACTGATTGATTTGTCGTTTCCCTTTTATTATGCAATATAAAATTTGACAATTTTATTTACAAGATAAGCTGTAAATTTTACTTTTTTGTTTATTTTTGTAATATATATTTTTTGGAAGGAAAATAAATCACATATTTTTTTTTAATCTTGGATTTATCAGAGGATTGGAAAATGAAAGGAAATGCAATAATTTATACATACTCACATTTTTCTAATAACAAAATACAAAAAAAAATCTGTTTTTTTATCTTTAGCAAGCAAAAAAAAAAAAAAGAAGAAAGAAGAAGAAAATTCTACATTTTTTCCCTATCTTTTTCCATGTACAAATCACTCAGCCAATCCAAACTTTACGAGTTTACTATCTACTAAGCCTTCGTTTGGGAAGTGGGTTGGCTTTTTGATTTTTTGACTATTTTAGCCTGGGTTATTTTAGCCTGGTTTGGGAAGGGCTTTTTGACTTTTTGGCTTTTTTTTGTGAGAGAGGATTGTAATGATTATGGGTTGGATTTGATGTTTTGTTTTTTGTGGCTAAAATAACCTATTTTATTTTTTGTGGCTATTTTAGCCAAAAAAGCCTGGCTTTTTTCTTCCCAAACGGAGCCTAATTCTAGTTAGGTTCATGAAGGTCTCATGTTGATTCTTGTTTGGTAAGGCTAAATTTAGGTAGGATTTTAAAAAGGAAAAAGAAAAAATGAGAGAAAGGAAGAAAAAAAATATTTTATATTTTATTCGCATTTTTCTTATATTTCATTTTTCTCTCTAAATTCTTATCTAAAAAATTCATCATCCAAATGTAACCTAAATATTTATCCTTAAATTTAGATTTTTAGATGTATCTTTATCTAATAGATTGAACCACTTGACTAATTTTTTTATTTTAAAATTGTGTTTGGATCTTAAATTTATGAATGAATTCACGGAAAAAATAGAAAAAAGGAATAACAATTTTCCTAATTTTGCTTTTTCTTTGATAAATTGTTTTTCAAATTCAAAATTGCTCACCAAATTTAAATTTCAAACACAATAATGACATAAATCAATTAATTTTGAAAGTTGGAAGCAAAATGTCTCGCAGAGGTTAGAATGCTGACTTTGAAAACTACACTTCACTGACTATTGAAAACTGACACTGAGCTAATAATGCCCACTTGAACTAAAATAATTCAAACATAAATTGAATGGTTCAACTGCCGTTGGAAAGATGAAGGAATTTGGGGGTACTGCTGCGCCGGCTGCGTAGTAATAATTGAAAAATCTAGAAATTCTCTAGATGTTGATTTGTGATTATGTATCAATTTTAAGCAGAATATAACAATCCCAATCAAACAATCAAGACAAAGAGACACAACGATTTAACGTGGAAAAAACCACAATTGGACACCTCCAACTGTGATAAAAAAAAAACAAGAGTTTCTAGAGCACCACGAACCTTCAAGCATCCAAACCATGAAAACACTAATTTTATTATTGTACAGTAAAATGGGGGCAGGAAGTATGGGGAACTTTTTTTATAAAAAAAAAAAAAAAGATCATACGCATAAGAGGAAATGTGGAAGAGACTAAACATTTTCCATCTGCAACATTATCTGATAAGAACTGGCAAGTTATTTTTCAAGACACAACGCTTAGTTTTATTGGTTCACTTACCTTAAAATTTATTTACAAGTTTCTCTAATAATGTCACTAGTAACCACCATTTGTTCAAGGCAAAGAAAATGTTATTTCTCAAAGTAAGTACGAAATCAAAATATAAAAAAGACACTAAAATCAATAAAGAATGGATGGAAGCTTTCAAACCATTTCAACATCATGAGGCTCGCTCGAGCGAAGCTTTGCTGGCTCGAGCTAGGAGTGTATTTTTCATGATTTCTACTAGTGCCTTGGCTCGAGCGACGGATCCTTGGCTCGAGCGAGGAATACACTTTTTCAGGTTTTTGTATGGACGCAATCCTTGGCTCGAGCGCGCATTCCTTGGCTCGAGCGAGCAAGCCCTAGCTCGAGCGAGAATTCCTTGGCTCGAGCGAGCAACGACGGACATGCAATTTTGAATGCAATTTTGCATTTTGCTTCGGCCGCGAGCTGACCCCCGTAATAATCAGCGAAGTGGCAATCTTGAAAGCATTAACATCACAAACTTCTCTGCATGGTTCGATTCGGGTTTGGATTCGCATCTAATAAACTCATAGCCTCACTTAAATAAAAAGTGCGAAAATAAATACATCTGAAAGGAGTTTTGTCAAACGGGGTTGCCAAGAATAAAAACCTAACAATAATTACTGTGCTGTAAAATAAGTTTATTTTAGAATTTATTTTAATAATTTGAATTATTTATATTTTGAAATACATCAAATAAGATATGTCTGTAAAAAATTAAGTTAATCGGATATCGTTTATCTATTCATCCATTTACATTTGTATTTAAAAAAATAAAAATAAATATGATTTAAAGTATTAAAATGAACCAAATGAATAATAAAACTTTTATAAAATGAACAGTTCAAATTATCAAAATGAGACCTATGAGACTATGATGGACTTCATTGGCATGTCAAGTTCTCTTATATTTAGATCTAAATTTGAGCGAAACTGAATCCTAAAAATATATTAAAGAAAATAAAATGTGTTAAAAAAAACAAAAAAAATTATTAACATAATTAAAATATTTGGTTACATTGTCGGACCAAACATTTCCAATTTCAGACTGTTAGTTATAATTTTTGCTAATAATTTATGTGGTAAAAAAGGTTTAATTAAATTTTAAAAAAAGAAAAAAAAAATCAATTCTCTTGAAACTGTGGAGAAGTGTTTTTAAATTTTATTTTATAAACTTTTAACTTTTAAGTTAGAATAAATTTCAACGTGTTACAAGAAATTGAAAGTTTCTATTCACACATCACAAATTAGACCCTTTAACTATCAAAATGTCACACACCCTGGTGTCACTAATGAAAATGGTGAAATAACCAAATTGTCTCATCTTTTCTATGTCTTGCACACTTGTTCTCTCTTTGAAATCCATTAAAACCATTACAAATTTTTTCTTTTTAATAAAAAAAAAGATCTTATTCTGAAACGGAATGTGGAAGTGAGGCAATAGGACTAGGTTTCTTGTGTATTTTTTTTTTTTTTTTAAAAATTTGTGGTTTCTGATAAATTTCAAAGAGATAATAGATGTGTCAAATATATAATAAATTTTTTTTTTTAAAAAAATAGAACAATTTAGACATTTTACTATTTTCATTAACGACATCAAGTGTGGCATTTTAAAAATTGAAAGGTTTTAATTATTTGTTTTTGTAGTTCAAGAGATAGAGTGGTATCTCATGATATAATTAATGGGGGTAAAATAATAACAGAGATGTCAAACATTTTAATAATTAAATATATTGCATTAACATTTTTTACGATATTAATAATTTAGGAATTCTTTCTCTAAATAATTCTACTTTTAATTCAATTAATACTGAAACAATAAAATTGATGTCACACTAGAGACAAAGTATAAAGAACTTGTTTGTTTTGGTTATAGGGAATTGATTGGATTAGGATAGATGTGAAACCTACTGAAATTAGGGGTGTTTGCGGTTCAGTTGTGGTCGAAAAATCTCTAATTCGTCATCCGTCCGTTGGATAGGTAGATTGGAAAAAATCAATCTACATTCGTCCGCCGAATTGACGGATGTGAATTGAGCGGATTTGCGGATTGATGCGAATCGGTATGGCGGTTTAAACTTTTACAAATTTTAACAATCCAACTCAATATAACCAAAAGATTATCAAGTAAATTGTTAAATACCAATAATAAATACATATAAGAAAGTCATGCATTATCAAAACTATTTCATTACTTTTTTTTTTATTCAAAAACTATTTTATTTAATTTTTTTTAAAAGTGATAAAATTAAGTCTTATATTTTCCACACAAAAATATCAAATATCAACCTTTACCATTTGATGAAAGGATTTCCAAATTGAAAACATAACAGAATATCTAAACCTTTTTTTTCAATTGAAAACACAAACAGAATATCTAAACAAATTGAAAACACAAAATTTTATAAATTACTAGTGGTGTTCGCGGTTTGGCAATTCGGTTGCGACCAAAGGAATCTTAAATCCGCAATCCGTCCAAAATTAGACGGATTGAAAAAAATCAATCTGCAACCGTTCGGTTGTCATCACGCATCCGTCCAAAATGTGACGAATTAGTTCAGTTCGGTCGGTCTGGGTAGTTTGAAATATCCGTTGCTCACCCCTAACTAAAATAGTATTTGTTTGCAAAATTGGGAAGAAGATTAGCAAATACCTTCAAGAGTTGGGTTTTAAAATCAATGAGAGGATTAACTTAATTTTTTTTTTGTTTTTTGGTTATTGTTTTTGTTGTTGTTGTTGTTGCGGATATAATGTCATTTTATATAATATATAAATATTAAAATAATATAGTACAATTTTTTTGGTAATAAAATATAATTTTTAATAGGGCACTCGGTCCAAAACTTCAAATTTCAATTTTGTTTGGCTAAAAGTCCAAGAACTGAAATACTTTGTCTAAAATGACAAACTCAAGAAAAATGACCAAACTTATGTATATATATTATACGGTGAAACACAACACCTAACCCTCTATTTTCTCTCTCTCTTACTTTCCTTTCTTTTATTTTCTCTCTCTATGTTTGTCATGACCCAAACCCACCACATAAGTTTGGTGTCGTAACCAGCCAGTAATCCGAGATTACCAAAGGCATTCCTCTACAAATCAAAATAATCGAGGTTAGCAGAAGCTTATAATATAAAGACAACAAACAGTCTATTGAGCTGTGTATCTATATGCACAAATTTAGATGTATATAAACGTTAATTTACCCACTGTATAATACATACATAATATCATGTGCAAAAACATCATTCATGTCCATATAAATATATAATAAAAGCCCGGCAATGTGATCACAAACTACACAACGGTCTTCTCGACCTAGCCTCAACTTGGAGGCACCAAAATCTCAATAGGGCTTCAACAGGTGGCTCAGCTAAAGGAACCCTTCTAGGCTTGATCTTCAGGACGCTCACCTTTACAGATATATACATACAGTGAGTTATAGCCCAGTGAATAACATTAAAGTAAAGAGGTTAGTAAACGAATTCCAAATATATCATATCTGTATAACAAATCATATCACAATTATTCTCATATCCAAACATAATAGTGGTACATCTAACAAAACATATCATATCGTCTTTCGACTAGAGTAATAGGTTCCGGATACTAATTAAACATATCACCACTTTGTCAAGTGGCTAACGAAATCTCGTAATCACTTATTTGTCATGGATCCGCATTAACATGTTGTCCCCTATGACTTGGGACCATTCCTTGGATGCCAAAGTAAATTCAAAACTTGATATTCGTTCACATTCACAAAATACCATTTCAGAAAAACGTAACTTATCAAATAGCATTTCAAATATATTTCATATAAACATATATTTACAGTAATGTTACTCTCAGTGGGCTTCCAGAACCGGTTGCTTGGTCTTCGAGTCTTGACCTACAAACACAAATATTCATGCCACAAAAATTCAACACATATTTAATTCATTCCGTCAATTCTTACTCCTATTCAGTTCGATTCATTGTTACTTGTTCATTTGTTTAGTTTAATTCATTTTCTCATTTATTACATGCTCATGATATGTGAATGCTTGTGAAAACATGTGAAAACCATGCAAATAGAGACCCAAAAGTCTGAAAAACAGGAAGAAAACAATTTCAAGCCTGCCCTGAAAACCGCACATGCGGGGGCATTGGCCGCACGTGCAGAAACCCCATCGTACGTGTGCTCTCACGTGCAATTTTTGTAGAATGCTCAGTCTTCTATGCTCTGTTTTCTGCATGTGTGGTAATCCTTTTCGCACATGTAGTTTTGGGCCAAAACCTGTTTGAAAATCTGCTTCAGTGCTTGAGCTGAGTTTTACAACCAAAAACTTCAATTTTATGTAAATCAAAACCTAATTCTCATCAAAAATGTATTGAACTAGACATTTTAAACTTCAAACAAAATCATCACTTCAAAACAAAACTCAAATTTTCATGCAAAAGATCAAACTCTTGAGTTTAAAGTGTAAAGTTATAAACCATGCAAACGTTAAGTTCCAATCTTATAATCCATGGGGTTTCCCCCTCCAATTTGAAGAACCATGCAAGATTTTAAGTGTATAACAAGATTGCCATGAATTAATTCCATGCTTGTGATGTTATGAGCTCAATTCTTATTGTCTCTTTCTTATTTTGTTCTTTCATGTTTATTACATCATAACACTACCAATTAACCTTGATTTTATCCTAATCCAACTCAAATGCTAAAGGATTATAAGCATGACATCTCAATTTCATGAATTATGGGAGAAACCTTACCATTGCTAGTTGATTTGTTGAAGATCAAACCCTAATCTCCCTTGCTCTTCTTCTTTCTCTTCTTTCTCTTCCTTTCTAGAACCCTCTTGTTCTTTCTCTCTCAGAAGATATTTTGTTGAGCTAGACTCAACTAAGGCTCATAGATATATATATATATATATCGAACTAAAGCTTAAATTGATTTAAATCTATTTAATTCATTCTAAATCAAATTTTTACAAAACTTCTCATTAAATCCTAATAATCATGCTAATCACAAGTATTTAATCGAATTCAATTTCTAGCGCCTCTAAGGCCTTTCATTTTCAGTTTAAAGTTGTAATGCCAACAAGTTTTTCGACAATCAATAGATATAAAGGAAAATCTTTCCAATTCACATACAACTCCTTATCAACCACATAATCAATTAGCACATAACAATTCAATTAGATGACTAATTAATCAGATGCATGTCTGAATCATTACATTATGAAAAAAGAAAATGAAAAGAAAGAATTAGTGGTGCCTTAAAGTTGGGGATAGGTCGAGAAGACCGTTGTATAGTTTGTGATTATATTGTCGAGATTTTGTTATATGTATATATATATGAATGATATTTTTGTATATGATATTATGTATGTATTGTACAGTGGGTAAATTAACGTTTATATACATTTGAATTTGTGCATATAGTTACATAGCTCAATGGACTATTTGTTGTCTTTATGTTATAAGCTTTCGTTAGCCTTGATTATTTCGATTTGTACAAGAAGGCCTTTGGTAATCTCGAATTACTGGCCGGTTATGACGCTAAACCTATAGGGACAGGTTTGAGTCGTGACAATGAAAGAAAGAATGAAGGAACTTCAACAACTCCCAAATCCAACTTTGTTCGCATCAAAAGAAAGCCCACAACGTGCTCTACCTTTTTAACAAAGGGACACGGGTGAAGAACTCGACGGATCTAGGTGTATTTGTAGAGAAAGTAGAGTTTTAGAGAGAGATAGTGTAGATCTAGGGTTTCTAGATCGTTTAGAGAGATATATGAAAAAGTGATCTAAAAAGTGACTTTTACAGACTAATATAAGTGCAGACTGCTCGAGCGCAAGAAGTGTCACTCGAGTGTCCAAATACAAAACATGGGATGACTCGAGTGCAAGAATTACCACTCGAGCGAAGAATACAAACTCCCAAAAGTTTTGTAGACAGAAGACTTACGCTTGAGCATAGGAAGGTTCGCTCGAGCAAACACCACTCGAGCGCAAGAAGTACCGCTCGAGTGAAAAATGCTAACTCCCAGTATCTCTGCAGACCTGCAAAAGTACAGGAAGTTCACAGGGATCACTCGAGCGCAAGAAGTGCTACTTGAGCGAAGAAGCAAAAACCAAGGCAGCAACAGTTTGAAAAAACAAGCTACTAACCTGTTCCAACGTAACCAACACATCCCAATAGCCAAACTCAAAGAGGAATAAGGGGAAACAAGACATGAACAACTATGTAAGACAATGAAACTCGGATCCAAAACATCAAATGGGTCGGGTCTAACCCAAAATCGCTATAAAAGAAGTTATTAAATGAATTCCAAATATATCATATCCATATAACAAATCATATCATAATTATTCTTATATTGAAACATAATAGTGGTACATCCAGCAGAACATATCATATCGTCTTCCGGCTAGAGTAATCGGTTCCGGATACTAATTAAACATATCACCACTTTTTCAAGTGGCTAACGAGATATTGTAATCGCTTATTTTTCATGGACCCACATTAACATGCTATCCCCCATGACGTGGGACCATTCCTTAGATGCCACAGTAGATTCAAAACCAAATATTCGTTCACATTCACAAAATACTATTTCAGAAAAACATAATTTATCAAATAGCATTTCAAATATATTTCATATAAACATATCTTTACAGTAATGTTACTCATAGTAGGCTTCTAGAACCGGTTGCTCGGTCTTCGAGTCTTGACTTACAAACACAGACATTCATAGCACAACAATTCAACACATATTCAATTTATTTTGTTAGTTCTTACTCCTATTCGGTTCGGTTCATCATTACTTGTTCGTTCATTTAGTTCAATTCGTTTTCTCATTTATTAAATGCTCATGATATACGAATGCTTGTGAAAAACATGTGGAAACCATGCAAATAGAGGCCCAAAGTTCGAAAAACGAAAAGAAAACAATTCCAAGCCTGCCTTGAAAACTACACGTGCGGAAACCCCACCGCATGTGCACCCGCACGTGAAATTTTTGCAGAATGCTTAGTCTTCCATGCTCTGTTTTCCATACGTGTGGTAACCCTTTTCGCACGTGTAGTTTTAGGCCAAAACCTGTCCGAGAATCTGCTTCAGTGCTTGAGCTGAGTTTTGTAACCAAAAACTTCAATTTTATGTACATCAAAGCCCAACTCTCATCAAAAATATGTTGAACTAGACATTTTGAACTTCAAACAAAATCATCACTTCAAAACAAAACTCAAATTTTCATGCAAATGTTAAGTTCCAATATTATAATCCATGGGGTTTTTCTTTCAAATTTGAAGAACCATGCAAGATTTCAAGTGTATAACCAGATTTCCATGAATTAATTCTACGCTTATGATGTTATGAGCTCAATTCTTACCATCTCTTTCTTGTTTTGTTCTTTCATATATACTACATCAAAACACTACCAATCAAGTTTGATTTCATCCTAATCCAACTCAAATGCTAAAGGATTATAAGTATGACATCTCAATTTCATGAATTATGGTGGAAATCTTACCTTTGCTAGTTGAGTTGTTGAAGATTAAACCCTAATCTCCCTTACTCTTCTTCTTTCTCTTCTTTTCTTCTTTCCTCCTCTTAGTCTCTAGAACTCTCTTAGATGGTGTTTGGGAAGTGAGTTTTTATGTAGGTTTTTTTAGTTGTAGGTTTTTATTAGATAAAAATTTTTTGGTGTTTGGGAAGATAGTTGGGTTTTTATGTGGTTGGATGTGATGTTTGTGAGAGAAAAAGTGAAATGATTATGGGGTTGGATGTGATATTTTGTTTGGATGTGTTTTTTTTGATTTTGTAAAAAGTTTGTCTTTTAGTGGAAAAAATGAGAAAAAAATTTGGAACCTAGGTTCCCAAACACCACCTTAATCTCTCTCTCTCCCCATATTTTTTTGTTGAAGCTAAGGCTCAACTAGAGCTATATATATAGATATATAGATATTAATTAAGTCCAATTATTTCATTCTGAATCGAATTTTTACAAAACTTCTTAAAAAGTCCTAAAAATCATGCAGATCACAACTACGTGCTTAATTTTGGTTTCTAGCACCTCTAAGACCTTCAACCTTCAATTTAAAGTTGTAATTCCAACAAGCTTTTCTACAATCAACAGATATACATTCAAATCCTTCTAATTCACACCATTAGACATGCAATTTCACAACAAACATATAATCAAGTAGCACATAACAATAATTAGATAGCTAATTAATCAAATACATATCCGGGTCATTACAATGTTTGTCTCCAAAAAGGCCGGCCACTAGACCTCCACCGAGTCCTGGGTACCGGACGTGCCGTCTCTCGTATCCCTCGCATTCTCAATGGTTGCACTTACAGCATTGAGCAAGGTGCCTTCAGAAACATATGTCGCGATAGCCGTATGTTTGTTCCAATGAAAATCCGACGCGGCCATATCAACGTTAACTAGAAGCACTACGCCGACGGAGTCTGCCATTGCCTTCACCACAGATTCGCCGAAGTGTTCTTTCTACCAATCTACGCTCTCTTTTCTTCCATCTCTCTCTCTTTCTTCATCATCAAAGCCCTCATGGCTTCCACCGATGTCCACCGTAGAGGCAAATCGAGGTAGGTTGAAACCTTCCTCAGATCGACATAGATCTAAACCATAGAGCCCTTGTTCTCTTTGAATCTTCTTGTTTTTCTTCTTCTTCAATTACTCAGATCAGCACCGAAACATCATGTGGAAACTAGTAGAATCACCATTTGATTTGCGATTTGGAAAATGCAAAGCTCAAGATCGTTTGATTAGGTAATTATATATACATATATACAGATGCATATAGTTAGACAACATGTGTATTGATTTGTTACAAGACTTTAGAGCATTTTGAATTTAGTAAAATCATTTGTTAGACTTATATTGTTTCCATGACACAAACTCCCTCTCTCAAACTTCTTTCTTTCTCTTTGATGTGTTAATGGAGAAAGGTGAGCAGAGAGAGCGAGAGTGTCACGACCCAAACCCGCCCCTATGGGTTTAGCACCGTAACCGGCCAGTAATCCGAGATTACCGAAGGCCTACTTAACAGTAATACAGTAATACAAAGTACAGGGGCTGGCGGAAGCCAATACAGTAAATAAACAATGTCCAATGAGCTGTGACAGTCTATATGCAAAAAAAAACTTCTCATTCAAATATACACAGTCAGACAAAACAGTATGTACATATACACAATCATTCAGTACAGTACAATCTATACAGTCGTACAAATCAGATACAGAGACAGACGGGGAAATTAAAAACACCCCTAAGTCGTAACTTGATAGGCTCGGAACCTCGCATTAAGGCACATAGGTTGCCTCGACAAAACTGGAGTTTACCCCGACGCTTCTAACTGCGGTCTGGTGCTTGTACACCTACATATATATATGAGCAGTGAGCTAAAGCCCAGTGAATAACACAATGCGTAAAGGGGTTAAGAATGAATGTCCTTGCAGTAATGAAAACAGTTCATTAAACCAGTATTTCAGTCGTTCGGTCAGTGCAGTCATATGTGGTACATCCATTAGCATAACAGTACAGTAAACAGTAGGTCTTAAAAGGCCAAGCAGTGAATAATGGCCATCAGTCAGTAACAGGAGTGGTTCCAACGAGAGAACTGATAGAGATCTCTGTAACAGTAACAGTAAACAGTAGTTGCTAAGGATACCACAATACAGTTCAGAATATAGGACATACATTCATTTAATTAACAGTATCAGTTCAGAAAGTAGTACAGTTCAATTGCTCAGAAGATAATCATTTTGAACATATCTTTACACAGTTGTTACTCACAGAGTTCTGGGCTACAGTAAGCTAGAGCGCGTCCCCAGTCGCCAACCCTACACAGTTACAGATTAACACACACTAAGCTACACAGTTGGGAAGGATAATAACTTAATCCCTAATTGCCTCGGTGTGTTCTACATCTATATCCTCAAAAAGATGTCTTAAACTAGGTCTAATAATGCCTAGGATGAGATGAGGATGCAAAGATGCACTTTAAAAGCATTTTCAGAATTTTCAGAAAATAGGGGTCACGCTCGAGCGTAGGTTACTCCGCTCGAGCGGACATGCAGACAAAGGTTTCCGCTCGAGCGTAGACTTACCCGCTCGAGCGTTCTGCAAAACAGTCAAAATTGCTGGATAGGCAAAAATCACGCTCGATTGGGCGCTCGACACCCGCTCGAGCATGAGACACAATGTCTCGCTCGAGCGTCAATTAATTCGCTCGAGCGGACTTCAAAATAGAACAAAATGCTGGGAGCACGATTTCCACGCTCAAGCGCCAGTCACCCCGCTCGAGCGTGAGTCCAAATTCTGGAAATTCCAGATTTGAACCTCAAGCTCAAAACCAAGTTTTAAACCATAAATTTCGATCCTCTTGGGCCAATTTTCCAGAAAACACATCAAAACTCATACTTTAACATGATTCAAAGCTCAATTTGTAAAATCAAAGCCCAAGGGTGTTTCAAACAACTCAATTTCAAATCAATTTTCATGAACAAGATGAACATGCAACATGCATGAATTCAAACCAATTCAAAGCTTCAATTTCATGCTCTAGTGAGCCAAATCTTTCAAAAACACGATGAGTTCACGATCTTTTGTAAAAATATGAGCATGCATGTTCAATTTTATGAAAGACAACTTCAAAACTTCAAAATAAAGGCATGCATGCATGAACTAGGCTCCAATTCAACATACATGGACCAATTCAAGGCTCAAATCACTAGAGGCTCAAGAACTAAGCCTGAACAAGTTCAAATACATTAATAGAAGGTTAAATTCTCTTACCTAAGTCTTGAATTCTAGGCAAGGAGCTCAATTATGCAAATTTATACTTTAATCCCTTCAATTTCCAAGCAAATCTACAAGTGAACTCAATTCCTCACTCTCACTCTCTCTATGGTCGGTTGTGTGCAAGAAATGGGGGAAGAAATGTTTTGTTTGAGTGTATGAGAAGATCCAAAAAGGCTCAAGTAGTGGGCCACGTAAGTGGCAAAATGGTAAATAAGGCCAACTATGCAATTTAACTCATTTTAATCTAATTTAATCATACCTAACTAGTTTTCAGATAATTATACCATAAAATCACATAAATTACGATGATCATAAAACACTAATCGGTTTCCGGTTCGGCCGCCGATAAGGCCTTCAATTAGCAGTTTAAACACAAAGACACGAACAGATAGTCAAATAATCGAACAGATAGACATACAATTGAACAAATATACTCAGTCAATTCAGTTTCAATTCCAGTCAGTCAGTTCAGTAGTTTATTCAGTTCACTTATCAGTCATAATCAGTTCAGTTTAACGGTAATCAGTAGTTTATCGGTAAGCAGTGACGAGGGTTGTTACAGAGAGAGAGAGAGAGAGAGAGATGTCATTTGTGTTTGTTTTTGTCATTTTTTTTTTTTGGTGATTTGTGGTTTGTGTTCAAAGCAAACAGTTCTTGTGTTTTGTGTTCATTGAAAAAGAAGAACATTGAGTTTGATTTCAATAGATAGAACCCCTTTCTCTCTCTCTCTATATATATATATATATGTGTGTGTGTGTGTGTGTATGTTTGAATTGTTCTTGTTATTGAAGAAGGTCCAAGAAGAGGGTGATGAAGTAGTTAGGATTAGTTGTGGTAGTACTGAAAAAGATAATTCCTTTGGCACTATTGATGAAGATGATGAAGAAAACACAGATCTAGGTCAGTTCTTGAATTTGTTAATTTCACTCATCTTCTCACTCTCTCTCCATATGCATTATCTGTTGTGTTTTGAACAAATAATGTTCTGTTTGATCCATTGTCTTTGATCTAAAATTGAACATATAATATTGTGTTTGATCTAAAATTGAACATATTATTTTGATCTATGGCTTTATATTTGATCTAAAATTAAACAGATAATGTTGTGTTTGATCTTAAATTGAACATATAATTTTGAACTATAGAGAGAGATATAAAAAAAAAAAAAACCCACAGATTTTAAATGAATAGAGAGAAATCCACAGACATATTTTAAACACATAGAGAGAGAAATTCACAGATTTTAAACAGATAGATAAAGACCCAAAGATTTTGAACAGATAGGAAAAAAATTTAACAGATAGATATAAATTTGAACAGATAGATAAAAAATTTGAACAAATAGAAAATAATTTGAACATATGGATATACATTTGAACAAATAGTCAAGAGATAAATTAAGGGGTATAATTGGAAACAAAATATCCTCCAAAACAATGAAAAAACTTCTCACCAAACTATTTCACAAAGGGTGAACTTCTCATCAATAAAAAATATTCACTAAATCTAATATCTTATGCCCTCTTTAGATTAGATTTATCACTAATTTACTCTTTTCAATACTAAAATATATCAAAAAAAACTCCAAAAAGTATTTATAGTATTTCATACTAGCTAATCTCCTCACTAAAATATATAACAAATAAATATAATTTTTTTAATCCCTTCATTAATAATTTTTATATTAATAATTTTTTTTAATAATAATTTTCAGATTAACAATTCTACCCAAACTAATTTGGAAAACAAACTGCCCATCGTTGCCAAAAGGTAAATGGTAGTGTTAGCATTGTACTTTTTGGTATTGTCAAACATTATACTGGAACTAATTATTATTACAAGCAATGTTTGGTCTGCCTGTCCCCCCCTTGTCTTTATTTATTGATTGCCCACCAACTTGCTACCAAAAAAATAGCACTATTCCTACCCAAAAAAATAAAAAAAAAGCACTCACATTAGCATAAATATTATTACGAAAAATTCTTAAAATTTAAAATATGTAAATTAATTAATTTTAAGCATGCTAATATCAAAATTTTTATTAATTCGAACTGTTCATAATTTTAAGCATGTTAATATTATTCTTATAAAAAATTAAGTTGATCGGATAACCATAATTACATGTTCGGATATGTTTTGTATGAAAAAATAAATAAATAGTTTATACAAAATTATTACGTACATGTGATTTTCGTGATTCGATTGACTTGATTTTTTTGCAAAAATAATGTGCTTGATGAATCTTAAAATGTGAACGATTTGAATTATCGAAATGGAACCCAAAAATGGATCCAATGGGCGAGACTTGTTAGAAAAAATAGTTTTATGGTGACTTTGATGTGAAATTAAAGTATGTCCCAATCATTGGTTAAGGTGAGATTAAATGGGTTTAGGTTCTTTGTAACAAGATATTTACACCATAAAAAGAACAACAAAAAACCATTAAGAATTAAAGGAGAAATTGTCTCATAAAGTTGACCTTATGAATGAGGTATTGAGAATTGTATATAACTACCAATCCCACATTGATTGTAGATGAAAGCTTTGATGGGTATTTAAACTTCAAGGTTTTGATAAGGGCATGAGCCCTTTGGGGCATCCAAATTTTTTGAAGGAAGGGAGTTATGGATGCTTCAAAAATGGGGCTTTGGCCAAAACTATGGTCTAAGTTGGTTATGGAAAATTGCCACATACGCGTGCGCTGCATGCCCGAGTCGTGGGTCGTGGATCTTGGGGTTGAGGCTTGAGGGAATGGGTTTGGGTTGAGTCGGATTGGTGGTCCACCAGCCTAATCTTTTTGGGCTAAGTCTGTTAAGTGGCTGCAGATATGTATATACACACATGTGTATATTGTGTGTACCTCACACATTAAATCTCTATCAGTTTTGTGCATTATTTCAACAGTTTTGCAGGAGTAATGGGTTGCATTGGTTACTAGGCTTCACAACAATACTATAGACCCCCAAAAAACACAGCCCTCACTCACCTCTGATTGGTCCAAAAAGGAAACAAAAAAAACAAAAATATATGATTGCTCCACATCAATTTGGAGGTCATGGTGGTCCCTAACTTTGGGAGTCCTAAGCATTGGTTGCTAGCCTTCATGGCTGGAGGCTTTTCCTCTCTTCCCAATGGTGTATAAATAGAGACCAACTTCTTCAGTTGTTAACACAGAATCTCTTGCCTCGGTATTACATGGTCAGTCTGCCCATATATTTTCCTTCTTGTGTGAGAGAGTACCACCACTATTAGTTCGCCGGAACAAAATAGAAGGTGCTTCTGTATTAGCAGGTCTAGACCATCGCATCTTGAGAGACAGACGCCGGTACACCTCCAGCATCCATGGTGAGGCAGCAAATCTGTTTTAAAGATGTTAGGTTTTTAATCTTGGCAATCCCGTTTGACAAAACTCCTTTTAGTTGTATTTATTTTCGCACTTTTATTTCAGTAAGGCTATGAGTTTTTAGATGCAAATCCAACTCGAATTGTGCCTTGCAGAGAAGTTTGTTATATTAATACTTTTACGTTTGCCACTTCGCTGATTATGACGGGGATCCGGGGGGGTTGAGGGGGCAGCGCCCCTTGGCGGGTCCGGGGTAGCGCCATGGCAGGGTCAAAGGGCAACGCCCTCGAAGCAAAATGCAAAAATGCATTCAAAGTTGCCTGTCCGCTCGAGCGGACATTCCCCCGCTCGAGCGGAGGATGCTGAGTTCTAGAAGTTTATTCGCCTACAAAAATACTGGATGTTGTTTTTTCCCGCTCGAGCGTAGGTCCGCTCGAGCGGCCAATTTGACGCTCAAGCGGAGATTGCGGGACAGTTTTCTATAAATACGTGTTTCAGTCAAAATCTAGGATAACGCCTCCAGATCTTCTTCTTGGATTCTAGGGTTTATATCTGGGGTTATTTTGCTAGTTTTTTTTTTTTTTATGTTTAATTGAGTATTCAACTCATGGGTTAAGAAGAACACATCAAAGGTTTGTTTCTTCATTCTATACAAAAAGAGAGAGTTGTTCTTCGGTGGATTCTGAAGAATTCGAGCCTGAAGCTTTGGTGGATTCTGGAGTGACTCATCGTCAAGACAATTCCGAGGTAAAGACGGGGTTGGAAGAGGCACATAGGGGTTGGTTCAATTCGGGCGTGGATTCGCTAGGTAATTGAGAGTATACCTGTGTAATTCCTTTATGTCTTTTTAGTGGATTGGTTTGTGGCTTTTGCCCGTGATTTTTTTATCACAATTGGAGGTGTCCAATTGTGATTTTTCCATGTAAAATCGTTGTGTCGATTTGTCTTGTTTGTTTGATTGGGATTGTTATATACTGCTTAAAATTGATACATAATCACAAATCAATATCTAGGAGATTTCTAGATTTTTCAAAAGAGACTATGGCACCACACAAGCTTCAGTTTGCTTACTTTAACTATTTTATTTATGTGTTTCATTTTGTTAAATATTTCTGTTTATCAAAATGTAATCTCTAGCATGAGTTTGATTTATGAGTTCTTATTGTGTAAATCAATTTAATTAAGTTTGAATCTAGTTGTTTATTTTATTTAGATTACACAATTGGGACAACAATCTTAAAACAGACTATATATATTTTCCATGCAATTGATTTAATAGCTTCATATACAAATCACTTTTTTTTTCCTCCCTAAGTTATAAACTGTTGTACCTGTTATAGTGGAAAAAACAAATAGTGTTACCTGCTAGTAGCCCACTGCTGCAGTTCCATGAATTCGGTGCTAGTGTTTTATGTGATGGAATTAATTGGGTAAATTACACCTTGGCCCCTAAAGTTTTACTCATTTCTCACTTCAATCCTTTAAGTTTAATTTTTTTCACTTTGATCCTTCATGTTTGCAATCCTTTCCACTTTGATCCTTCAAGTTTACCATCATTTCCACTTTACTCCTAGAACAACTTTCATGCAAAAAAACTAACAGAATTTGTCACATTACCAACACATCAGCTTCATGTATGATGTAAAAAAATTCACTAAAGATGCAAAAAATGAAAAATAGAAAATAAAAAAATTAAATTTTTTTTTGTCTTTAGGAATTTTTTTTTTTCAAATTCATTCATAAACATTATTACATTATAGATTTATCTAGATTAGATGCACCTAAAAAAATAAAAACAAATTTAATTAAAAAAAGAAAAAAGTTTACTAAAGACGAGAAAAATGAAAATATACTAACTCAAATACCTGTATTGTCAATTTTAAAATGAAAAGTTTACTATTGTTTTTTTTCCATCTTTAGTGAACTTTTTTCTTTTTTTTTAAAATTAAATTTGTTTTTTTTTTTTTGTGTGTTTTTTTAGGTGCATCTAAGTTAGATGCATCTATAATGTAATAATATTTATGAATAAATTTGAAAAAAAGTTCACTATAGACTAAAAGAAGTTCAATTTTTTTGTTTCTATTTTTTATTTTTTGCATCGTTAGTAAATTTTTTGCATCTCACATAGAGCTAATGTGTTAGTGATGTGGCAGGTTTTATTAGTTTTTTAGATAGAATAGAAGTTAGTCTAGGAGTAAAGTGGGAAGGGTTGCAAACATGATGGGCCAAAGTGAGAAAAATCAAATTTAAAGGGTCAAAGTGAAAAAAATCATAAACATAAAAGGTCAAAGTAAGAAGAATCAAACTTAAAAAGCCAAAGTGAAAAATGTGAAATTTTAGAGGGGCAAAGTGTAATTTATCCGAATTAATTTGCCCAAGTTTTTTTTTTTTTTTTTTTGAGTAAATACAAGGACAAATTAAAAAATATTCATACAATTATGAAAATTTAAATGTGATTTGATCTGACAAATTTACCCCTATTCACGACACTTTTTTATGAGTGTGAGATGGTTTTCATGACAGTTTTCATGAAACGTAGTAGGACCCTTCGTCAAATTACATCCAAACTGTCGTGACTTAGTAAATGCTATTCAACGTATCACTTATATCGTAATTTTTAGAGTGAATTACAAATATACCCTTTAAATTTTATTTAAAATATGAATTATTTCTTATAATTTAAAAAATTATGAATGCATCCCTATTAGAATATTTATTGAATAAAATTAATTAAAAAAATAAAATTTCTAACTGTTTACCTATACAATAATAAAATTATTTGAATTATTAATTGAAATAAAAATTTAATATTATTAAAAACAATTAATTAACTTGATGATTTATTAATAAAAAGACCTATTTGTTATGAAATTAAAAATCTTAGGGGACATAATGTAATTTCTAAAATCATAAAAAATAATTTATAATTTAAATTTATAATTTACCTTAATTTTAACAAAGTCATGTTGAGTTTATTGATAACCCTTCCAAAAGAAAACAAAATAACGCTAAGTGGGAATTCTGTCAAAAAAAAAAAAAAAAAGGTTTTGGATCAAACACCCATCATTCAATGGGCAAAACTCACATGAACACCTAAGATTATCTGAACATAATTGTTCATCATCTTTAGCCATTACCATCCCATCTCTTCAATGGGAGGAAAAGAATGGGCATTGTCAGAGCATAACAGAGTAGCATCTCTGTTATATATAGAGCTTTGCATAAGCAGCAGACAAACACACTAATATAGAGCAACAGATACAACGTGCTATACACATTTTTTTCATCATTCATCACTCTAATCTTTCTCTGAAGTGCTCTTGAACAAAGACCTCTTTTTCCTTCAGAAAAATATAGAGCTTTAGCTTTAAACTTATCTTACATGTTGAGGTTTACTGATATATTCATAGAGCTTTAGATTGTATATTTATCTTTAAGAGATAACTACTGTAGCTTTTTTTGAAAGCAAAACAACTTTATTTCAATCTTGTAAGAGTGTAGTACACTCAGTGTTCTTGACTCTTTGAGTGTGATTGAGAATCAGCTAAAGAGGGCAAAGTTTTGGACTTGGAAAGGCTGTGAAAATTTGTGGAGGATTATTCCATTTGTGAAGAGGTTGCTAGCACCCCTGTGAAGCTAGAAGATAGTTGAAAATCTCAAGTGAAACTTAAGGAGTGGATGTAGGCTTGGTTGAAACCGAACCACTATAAACCTGTTTGCCTCCTTTTCTCTTATCTCTTTTATTTCCTTACTGATATAGCAATTTGATATACTCACTGTGTTGATTTTGTTATTGATATACCTGTCATACTATTTGCTATTATTGTGCTAAATATCTAATCCTTGCAACTAGTATAGCTATCTAATATTTTGTGTTTTCTACTTCACTTCATTTGACAAAATCTATGTGTTAACCTTACTTCACTGATATAGCTTTCACAGCATTAGTTGTTTTTGTGCAAATCATCAAACCACTTTTCTAGCCTCATATAGCTATTTGTTATCCTCTTCCATTATGTGTTAATGTTCATAACTTATTCATCTAAATCATCATCTGTTAAGGCAAAACTCATTTACTACATTCTTGTTTGGCTACCTCACTGTTAAAGTCCTCATTGTGCTCAATCAATTCATTAGTTATCCATTTTATATATGTTGATCATCTACTACTAATTGTAATTTTTATTGGGGTAATATTAATTGTAATTTTGTAAAAATCAAATTCATCCCCTCTTAGGTTGCTTTTTGGTTAACAATAAATATAGAGAGAAAGAAAGACGATGATGCAGTAAAAGAAAGAAAATAATGATCACAAAGACCTAAGGTTTTAGAAAAGGGGCTAAGGGTGTCCTATTGGTCTAGAAAGAGGGTTAGGGTGTCATGGTGGCAGTAGTCGTGGAAGAGGGAACTAAGGTAGGGGGATGGGTGAAAGGGGGGTAAGTAAAGGTAGGGGATGGTGGCATGAAAGGTGGCTGGAGTTGAGAGAGGATGAGGAAATGGCGAAGAAAGATATGGGGTTAGCGACGACATGAAAAAGGTAAAGGACGAATAATGGATGACTGAGAAGAATAGGAAAATTTAGACAATGGCTAAAGAAGATAGAGAATGGAGAAAGAAGATTGAAAAAAAGGAAGAGATGATAGTAGAAGTGAGGGGGCAAAAATGTAAATCTTAGTCTTTTTTCTTTAGTTTTCAGATATCTTTAAGGGAAAAATGAATAAAAAATAAATGGGCATTTACACACAAGTCCTAATTTATGAACTTATACTCCGTTAAGTTCTAATTAAATTTTTTTAGACTTTTAAGTCCCATTAAATTTTATTAGTCGGAATTGCCCTTTAAATAATGATTGTTCATCATTTATGATTATCTATAAAGGAACGTGATAATTTTACATTTATTTTGATTTTCAAAACTTTAAAATATCAACTTTAAAATTGAAAAAACTAAATAAAAAATTATGTTTTTGAAAAAATTAAAAAAAAAAAGAATTATTTTTTTGTGCAAAATTGAAAATTTTGTATTGATAAAGGAGCATGATGATAGAACATTGATGTGCAAAAATGAAAAATAAATTAAAAAAAAAAACTTAAAAAAAACTGATAATGTTATTAGTTTTAAAACTGGAATAAATTGATAATGTTCACGGTTTTATTGGATAGTTGAATCAAACCAATAAGTAGAACAACAAAAATGTTTAATCTCATACGGTTATTTTTTCATCAGTTAGTGAAACAATTATTTGGAATATTACTATGTAAAATTAATAATGTTCTTAGTTTTAAAAATTGGAAA
>NW_021024534.1:193319-235740 GCF_004153795.1 Camellia sinensis
GTTTATGTGTTCTTAAACCGGTTATTAGCCTAGAATTACTATGTTGTGCGCGCAGCAAACAAGTATAGACCAAATCGCCCAAATTGGAATAAAACATTTTATGTTTGTTTTGAAATTGGTTTGCTACTCGCAAGTAGGCTAAAATGCGGATTTCAACGAGTTTTTCCAACTCAAACAATCCAACCTCCACCCACAGGCATTCAAAGCAGTTTAACACATAAGCACTTAGCCGCATGGCAGGCATACTGTCATGGCAACACTCACACGCATGCGGGATGCTAAAGCATAAATACTTACATCGTACTCCGTGCCAAAACAGTAAACTAGTTAGCAAACATGCATGTCCTAGTTCATGTTAAAAATGGCTAATGCATCACAGGCAAAAATGTAATTAAAGTAGGCTCGGTTAACCTAAATATGGCATATGAGATGCAACCAATCGATTCACATATTCGATTTGGAATTTGAAATACGAATGCAGTTAGCTTGATGTACCGAGCCTAATGCATGCAATACAAATGTATGGATGCACACATGCATAGCATAATGTATGCTAAATTAAACGTGCCTTAATCTACCATCGTAAGCAGGTAAATAAAAGGGAAGAAAGAAGTGGGGTTGGAAGACATACACACCACCCACACACACTTATTACAGATTTGCCCTCACTCGGAGGGCCCAAATAAATATTACAGTCCCAAATAATAAACAAATAAAATTATTACAGAATTTTTAATTAATTAAAAGAAAGGATGCAAAAGAAAAAGGAGGGTGGCCACAGCCTCTGCCTCGGGGCGCGCAGATGATGCATGCTCAGAACTCGGCTCACCCGAAAAACCCGTACCGTACCCCTGCCACTTCTGTTTGTACTGCCTTATTTCTCTGGAAATTGTCCAAGTCCTGGAGCAGGTTCCTTACACACTGCAGAGCACCACCGGCCAGACAGAATTCCTACCGGCACTCCAGAATTTCCATCGGCTGTTGAGTTGATAATCGGCACTTAAAATATTGCCAGCCGGCACTGAATTCTGCCGGTCGACAGAAACTTCCTGCAGAGACAGTTTTGACAGCAAACAGAGAATAGACAGTGCATGGCATGGGGTTTTCAGGCACATGTAAGCATGGTCATACTTCCTATCATGTTTTGGACTCAAGGAAGCATGTCCTTCGATCCTCGAACCATCAATGGTGCATGGTGGCTCAAAGAATCAAATTTGCCATTTGATATAAAGATGCATGCAACCAACAAAATGAAAACCGAAGCCTTATCAAGTTGGAATCAAAGGCCCCGGTGACCGGGAATCGAGGCACATTACATCACTTGAAGTATGAATGTTCCTTGATTCCCACACTTGGTTTGACACCCCAAACCAAGTAAATACAATGCACGTTATGCAAACATGGCTCAAAATGCAACATGATACCAAGATGCAAGGCACAACAAGCATTATGCAACCAACATGACAAATGTGTAATGCCATGCATACAAGGTGCAAAATGTGATGGCAAATATGGACCAATTTGACAATGGGATTAATATACTACAAGGCTTAATGAAGTAACCATGCAACAAATATGAAACAAGCATGCAATGGGGCCTAGAACCATAAAGGGGCAGACCTTAAACCATCCCAAAATAGCGGCCAAAAGATGTCTAAAAGGTGGACCAATACTCATGCTAACAAGCAAACTAATGGTCCCAAGGTTAAGGCATAAAAAAAAGACATTTTTCCCCCACCAACATGACTACTCATGGCATGACTAAGACAAGTAAAGACAGACCTTTTACATGCAAAATGGGGCTCCAAAGCCTCCTAATATAGCAACTAAAATGACTCCAAATGAGTGTATGCACCAAGGCTCAAATGTAGGCATAAAGGGGGCACACCCTCAAGACACAAAAGGGATCATAAATGCGAGCATGCAAACATGATTTAGGGACTGAAATAGCATGGCAAACAACTTCGACTCATTAAAGTGGACCAACTAAGGCATGCTTGTGACTCATATACTTGAGGGCTCACAAGCCAAAATGCATAGCAACCATGTCAAACATGTCAAACATGACCAAATGGATAACCAACAGACTTTAAGCATGGAAAAATAGTGCTAATATCTTCATGGAACTAGCCAACACATGCAAAAATCATGGTCTAAACACAAGGGACATTTCTAGGCCAAATGGAGCAATACAAAGCAAGTGCTACAAGCATACAAGGAGGCACAAATCCGGCCAAAAACAGAGATCCCACATGACCTAAAAACACCCAAAAAGTTCTGAAATGAAGCAAAAGCCAAGCAAGCATGCATGCCACCCTTTTGGGCCACAACTCAAGGAAACAATACAATAAAGGGAGAGGGGTGTCCCTCCCCTATGAAAGACTTCAAACCGACCTTTTCAACACTAAAAATACACTGATTTTCAGTGGTGAAGAGATCAAAATACAAAGATGACCAAAGCTTAACCAAAGAGGCAACAAAAGTGGCCAAACAAGGCCTAATAGAGTGAGTTTGCACTCAAAACACCAAACAACCTTAATGAAAGTTCTAAAGCATGAAAATATAAGCCTTTTTCATGTTATACACAAGAGCTAAAACAGCAAGCAAGATAGGTAGAAAACTATTGCAAGTTTGGGGAATATAAAGCAAGATGCTCACCATTGAAGAACCCTTGAAGAACAAATGGTCTAACCCTCTTCTTTTGATCAAAACCAGTCCAAAAACTCAAGAATCAACCCCCCAAGTTCCTCAATCTCGGAGTAAGGTGTAATAGTGTGTGTAATGGTGCAAAAGTAAGGTAAAAACCACCTTTAGGCCAAGGAAACACACACAAAGGAGGGGGGAGAGGGAGATATAGAGATAGAGTGTATCTATATCTTAAAGCTCTGGCTTTTGGTTCCAAAATTCTAACCTAGATCAAAGAGGAAGGCCCTCCCTCTTATAAGACTCCTTCTTGCAAAGCTTATACAACAAGCTTGCTTAGAGGGAGATCCCTCCATACACGTGTATGGAGGGAGGCAGAGTTGGTGCCAGCTACCACAGTTGGCACAAAATATCTCCATAAAGTGGATGAACAGTGGTCGGCTGCCCAAAAAAGTTGTTTCGACAAAAAAAGGTGCCGACCGGCAACAAACTATGCCGACCGGCAACAAAATGTGCCGATCGGCAACAAAATGTGCCGATGGAAGCAAAAGACCAGCCGGTGGCCTCTAGCCACTGCCAGTGGTGTGTGGGGATGCCTTAAAAGGCCTTCCTTGCCCTTCCAAGGCAAAACATAAGTGTTCGGTGTAAAACCAGACACTAAACGGTCAAGTTCGGAGATCCTGAGGCAGGGCGCGCGAGCCGAAACCTCCGGGAACTCTAAACGAACACATACATGAATAATCACCGAGTGTTCCAAGCGGTGACGTCCAAGTCTCAAGGACGGTCAAAAATGGGGTGTCTACACTTACCCTTAAAGCACAGCAGCAAGAGGATAACTTCTGAGCCAAAAACCAGCTTTTTGAACTCCAAACAAACCTTCAAGGACCTCAGCTGCAAGGTAGTGGTGTTTGACTAGGTGTCTTAGTGCAAAAGTATGAAGAAAACACACTTTAAGGCTCAATATAGCACAAATATAGAGAGAGTGGGATATTTTTGCTCTGAAAATTGTGAACCCTCAATAGGGGAGGGAGCTCCCCTTATATAGAGGATACAAGCAAAAAGCTTGCTCCATCCGTGTATGGAGGATGAGTTTCAGTGAGCCACAGCTGGCTCAAAATATCTAAAATATATCTGTTGAAATAATGGTGGCCGGCCGGCGATCAGTGGTGGCCGGCAATGCCTTATTGATGGCCAACAGGGCCTATTGATGGCCGGCAGGGCAAAGCCCATGGCCGGCAGCCCTCTCTGATGGCTGGCAGGCCATCAAGGACATCACAAAGAAAGCACCAACACATGGTCCAAAAATAAGACAGAATGGAAATAGGGTTTGGAAGGATCAAACCTGGAGCATTCCGTCGCGAACGTCGAACACTCGATGAGCAATCAAACTTGTTGTTGGATGTACCCTGCAAGCACATCCAAGTCTTGGGGCGGTAAAAAATGGGGTGTCTACAGTTGCCCTTCTTTGACAGAACTCGAAAGTCACAAAGTGACGGGAGTGAATGTCAAAGCCCATAGACGACCCATTTTTGACAAGGCCGAAGACTCAGACAAACAGGCAAGATAACAAAATAGATGCGCCCACAGGCAGGGCAAAATGCAAATGACATGCACGATATAAGAGCATAATTTATTATTATGCAAAGAGGGTTGTAATGAAACATCTAGACGCAAATGTTATGCAAAGAAATGCTACAGCAAACTCGCACATAAGCAAGTAAACATGAACTAAACCACATCTCATGCAAAATGGATGTAAGAAAATTATGCAATCTTAGCGAAGGTGTGATAGATACACAAAGTGAGCATGTATGATAGATACACAAAGCGAACGTGTGATAGATACACAAAGTGAGCATGTGTGATAGATATACAAAGCGAACATGTGATAGATACACAAAGCGAACGTGTGATAGATACACAAAGTGAGCATGTGTGATAGATACACAAAGCAAACTTGTGATAGATATACAAAGTGAGCATGTGTGATAGATACACAAAGCGAACAAAGTAAGATAGATACACAAAGTGAACAAAGTAAGATAGATACACTAAGTGAACAAAGTGTGATAGATACACTAAGTGAAGAGAGTGTGATAGATACACTAAATGAACAAAGTGTGATAGATACACTAAGTGAAGAGAGTGTGATAGATACACTAAATAAACAAAGTGTGATAGATACACTAAGTGAAGAGAGTGTTCTCTTACCGAGACATAATGATCTTGTGCGGAACTTCTATGAATGAACCGTACGCATCAGTTTTGAATGAACCATACATACAATATCGTGCCTACAAATGAAAGAAGCTTCACAGTACAATGCTATGAGAATGCATGTTCTATGCAAAATAACAAAGACGCTTATTCAATGCAAGATAATCAACAATGCATATTCAATGCAAGATAATCAATGATGCATGTTGAATGTAACGTGCAAATGCTATACGACAACAAAAGCATGCTCGATAAAGACAACTCGAAGGTAACTTCCAGTTTGCCTCCCGGAAGAGTTGCAACGTATTAAAAAGGATACACTTTGTGTGCGTTGATGGGTGATGACCACCGCACACTGAGAACATGATTCTGGGCTTCCGCTGAGGCATTTTGAATCAAACTCTGAGCATTCCTTGCATTTCTTGGAACCCAAGGACACATATCAAGGCCAAAAGGTCAGAGGGATCTTGTGGGACCATGCCGGCCACCAGGGGATGCCGCCGGCCTCTTGTCGGCCATCAATGGCCACTGCCGGCTATCAATTGTACGCTACTGGCTATTAATGTGCCACTGCCGGCCATCGATGGCAGACTTGGACAAAACAGTCTTTTCAGCCGTGGCTCTTTAAATACACACAAATCACTTTATTTCTTTACAAACCCTTGCACAAAAATCATCTCCCTTGCTCTCTAGGTGTGCCTCCTCTCTAGATCCGCGCATTCTACGCGTTTCCCAACATTCTAAGAACATTTTCTTTGCAAAAACCCTTTCGTTCTTTTCGATTTGATCCGATCAAAATTTGATTTCGATGCCTCTTCCGTCATTTTCACCATTCAAGGTTGATTTCCTTCGAGTTTCTCCCAAAGTTAGTACACTTTTCCCGGGTTTTTAACTTTCTTTGACTTTTTCTCTCTCCTAGGGTTTACTTTATTCAAAGTTCACCCTTTTTCGCATTTTTGCTCATTTTTGCTCATTCCGCATCTATTTTAGATGGCAGACGATGTCCCACATGACGGGGGCTTCCCCGCATTACCTCCAGCAGAGTTTGCAGCGAACTTCGAGGCCGAGCCTGCAGTTGAGCCCAAGCCACTACCACCGAGCATTCGTCCATTAGATCCGACGAGGTACCATCCCAAGACGCACATTATACCAATTGCGGGAGGCATCAAGGCCTTCACTGATTTTGCCAAGGACGCGCCAGACGACCTCTTGCTGAGAGAGCTCATGTCTCACTTGTCGACCATCGCCGTAGAGGTACAAACTTCGCTTTTCTGCAGTACCACCTTTAACTGTTACATTTCTTGCACTATTTTGATTTGATTGCATCACATGCCTTGATCTGACTGTATTTCATACAGTGTTGCTTCACATTCAACTGTACTTCATACATCACTACTCTGCATTCAACTGTACTTTGCATTGTGCTTTCATTACTTGATATAATTGCATCACATGCATTAACACAGGACAGATCCCGCTCCTTTCGAGGCTACGGTGCCATGACAGGTCGGGATTGGTACAACGAGCTTCCAGTTGGGGTCCGTGACATCATTGACGGGACTGGCTTCGGTCTATTTTGCTCCAGTTTGATACGGGTCACAGCGAGCCGTCCTCTCTTAGGGGCTCTAGTGGAGAGGTGGTGAGACACCACCAACTCTTTCCACTTCTCTTCCACGGGGGAGATAACGATGACTCCCTACGACTTTGCCATGATCACTAGCTTAGGCGTAGGAGGTGATCCGATCCCCCTCGATCCTGACATGGGAGAGTGGGAGGCTGCATAGGCTGCACTACTCGGGGCACAAGCACCGACGCTTCAGGCAGGTATGGTTCGATATGGCTGGTTTGAGGAGAGTTCCAAGGAGTTGAGCCCGAGACTGTTGAGCAGACCGAGCAGTACTCCAAGGGCTTTCTCATGTTTCTCTTCGATACCACCTTGCTCTCGAACAGGTGGAATACCGTGGGCCTGTACTTCCTGAGTGCATTGGTGCTGCTGCAGCGAGTCCCGTTCTACGACTGGGGCGGAGTCGGTCTCACCACTTTGTACAGATGCATGAGCTCGACCTCTCGGATGAGCGGGACCTTGCTTGGCGGCTACTGGCTGGCTTGGGAGGTACACAGCTTAGTCCCTCTTTTCACTTTACAGTTTCTGCCCAGCATTTCCTGCCTTACTTTTGTGTAACGCATGTACTTTTTGTCCTGTATTTTTTGTACCTCCTCACACACTGTATGCTTTCTGCTTTGCGTTTTCTGTATTCTGTTCATACACTATATTGATCACATTTCCCTTGCAGCTATGGGTGTACGCATACTTCCCAGCTCTTACCCCAGAGCCCATAGTGGAGACCCCAGCGACAGTCCCGTTCTCTAGGGTGTATAACGGCTTACTTCATCGTAGGACTCGGGAGAGCTTCACGTTCTTCCGACAGTATTTCGACACGGTCATGGCGCACGAGGTAACCCAAACATAGTCATGTTGCTTTTTAACTAGTTTGATACACGCAGCAGTCAATTAATAATGACTAATCATCTGCTCATTTTCTCATCTTCAGATCGCATGGCAGCCGTGGGACGTGATGCCGTAAGGGGCCAGATTCCAGTATGAAACCGCTAGCGTCGTGGCTCGCTACCATATCCTCCTTGAGGGACCGATCTGCCGCACTTGGTTCTTGAGCAAGCGCTTTGTGCGCTAGACCTTGAGCTTGCCTACCCCGTTTATACCGATGGCACCTCCCGTATCTATGAGAAAGACACACAAACTTTCTGAAGATGAGGTGATCAAGTTCATGGTAGGACTAGATGCAGACCTTTTCTGCATGGAGGGCGACTACGTAACCTTCATTCAGATGTATCTGATGCCGCCTCTGACTGGCATTCACGGAGGTGAGGGAACTAGAGCTCCAGCTACGAGAGGGAGAGGCAGAGCGACCAGATCTCACAGGAGGAGAGATCTTGAGGTGAGGCAGGAGACTGGATGGCCAAAGCTACCTACTACAGTGACTCATCGGAGGCATTCTGGGGAGGCTTGTCAGATCCCCATCGAGCCTACACTAGCTGGTCATGCACTTGTCAGGATTTGAGGCCCGACTCCGGTATGTACCAAACTTTACATTTCAATTTTTCATATTTGCTTCATTTTAATTATGCTGTATAGAATACTGATCCTTTCAATGCGCTTGTAGGCACCGATAGAGTACACGGGGCAGGCCCTTGAACTTGTGGCTTCCTTGACAGACATGGTGCAAACGAGCCTGGATCTACTCAGCCTCTACCGGATCCCGGTAATTTTTTTTCAATTTGCATTTCGTGCCATAAAGTTTTTCGACTAAAACATTAGTACTGCAACTGCTTCACATTGCACTGATCTGATTCTTCACATCAAAACACTACATCGATACACTGTTCCCACACACTGCCCACAGTATACATACACTGTAATCATATACACCATGACTAATGCATTCTCATAAACTGCCCTTTTCAGATTCCTTTCGAGATGCCAGCCCCGTCATACACCCCGGCAGGAGCAGAGGCAGGACCTTCAGCGCCTCCCCTAGCAGTAGAGAGGAGAGGGAGACAGGCCCAGACACACAGCCGAAGTAGAGCCAGAGGTAGCCGCAGCGAGAGTGGCCCTTCAAAGCCCGTTCTGGGCGATGATGATGACAAGACGAGCGAGGAGGCTGAGGCAGCGAGTCGACAGTCCGAGTCATCTGAGGATGGAAATGGTGATGCCGGCTCAGGTTCAGCTGGGGGTGAGGCTGGAGAGACTGAGGAGGGCTCTAGTTCAGCTTCAGACAGCGGTGCCAATGGTAAAAGTGCTCCAGAGGCTGCTCGATCGAGGAAGAGGATGAAGAGGGCCTCTCGATCTTGAGATAGACGTCGCCAGTTCAGACACTTTTTGCTTTATTTCTCTTTTTGCTTGTAGTTTTTGCACATTGTACAGCCTTAGGCAGTTTTATTTTCTTTAAAACTTATACTCTTTTGCAAAATAAAACTGTGATGGGAATGAAAACAGCTTTTTTGGTTCAAAAGGTGTTACATTTTACATTCTAAGCATCGCATCACATCATACAGCATGAAAATGAGATTGATCTTTTGAAAACTACACAGTCAAATTGCATTGCTCTTAATCAGGTAGTGAACCAACTAACAACTGAAAGGACAAAACAACTCGATAAACAAAACAAGGCCTCGGCATGCTAAACAAAGTAAGTACAACTCGATAAACGAATTATAACTACTCGATAAACAGAATGCATACAACTCAATAAGCAACAAAAAGCAACTTAACAAACAAAACCAAATGATTACAACTTAAACAGGCATGCTCAAGCCTGAAAAGAACCAAAATAGGACCTCGAAAGGTGCCGATAACAGAATACAACTGCTAAAAAGCAACTGGATCTTCACACAGGAGATCACTGAGCATGAAGGGAGGCTGCCGGCCATGGGGACTGGCCTACCGGCCACTGATGAGCCACTACCGGCCATCAATAAGCAAGTGTCGGCCATCGATGGCAGACTCTCCGAAACGTCGACACCTGTCCTCCACTCACTGCCTTATCTTCTATAAAGGTTCCAGCTTCGCAGTGTCTTCATTTCAACTCTATTTTTGCCCCAAATGGAAGCATTTCTTGCCCAAAAACTCTCTGATTGGCTTGTAGCTTTGGATGGCTCAAAAAAGTTAAATTTCTGAGGTTTCGGCATAAATGCACTATTCACACTAAGCCGTACCCCATTGCGCATTCCGTTCCTCCATGCCACGGCTAGGTGTTGGAATCTGGTAACTCACGTTTTTAGCTTTGGGGGTTAAGAGATGTGTCCCACTTTTTAAGATTTGAAAGCTTTGATGGAGTCCGAGCGTGATAAAGAGATCTTGCCCAAATTCTGTTTTGGCCACGTCCAAGCTCTAGGATGGATGTGTAGGCTTACTTTGCATGACGCTCGGTCTTTGATTCGCGATGGAGAACTGGACATTCCGAGCTTGATTCATCGGTTTTCTGATGCCGGTGACCGTAACGACCATCTTTGGCAGGGTTTTCAACGACATGCCCTCTACTTATGCATGTTGTCTCATTTCTTGCTTGCCCTAGTCTTCGGAGGGTCTAGCGTCTGTTTGATTGAGGTTGTCCAGGGCTTGAAAGAGGGCAAAAGCTGTATCGGCATGACACTAGCTGAGACTCTGATGGGTTTGGATGCTTTCCGTCGCCGAGAGACAACGACATTCGCGGGGAGTCCACTACTCTTACAGGTAACATTTTCCACCCTTCACACATGTGTATTTCTTACATCACTCGGCCCTCAGGCTCTGTTTTTATCTCAAAACCCTTTTCCTCACTTTCATCTCCACGTACACCTCTTTATTCTTTAATCTCTTTTATTTTTAATCCCTCCCTTGATATGGTTGATGGACAAGTTGAGAGTGGTGGACTTATGCCCAGCATATTCAGCACGCGTCTATTTCTTCCGATAACAACTAGTTGATGCCCCGGATGAGGGCTGGTGGTGCAAATGGATGTCAACATTGCTTGGTGCTGCCACTGGCCTAATCTACTAGCAATGAGCTACAGCATGTCTCGCTAGCCGGGGATTCAACTGATTGGTCTGACACACTATGTCTTTTACTTCCTATTTCAATTCTGGCGCCAATTTCGGCATGATCAGACTTGCCTGGAAGAAGGGATAGACTACCCTACTGTATTTCTAGTCCGAGGCTCACAGCTAACTCGGTATGCCACAGCATGGAGGACGAGAGAGCTTCTGGCCCCCGCTCCCATTTTCAATTGTGCCCTTTCCAGTGAGTGCATAGCTTGGCTCGATAAAGAGGCATATACCGCCCCTACTTTGGCATTAGAGGCTTCTACAAGCTCTGAGAGGGGGCGCAGGAACATCTGACTATGCCCCGAGTTTATTTTCCTTAATCAGCACTTTCAAGTTTTCTTTATGAATGTAATAAAAAGGAACTTCAATTTGTATCGAGAGTCGGAGAACTCTGTAATGAAATCAATGGAATTGAAGGTTGTGGGTACTGAAAATTTTTCGTTTGGTCCAGAAATGGTCTAAGTTGTAAAAGATTAATTTAAACAAAACCAACTTTTATTAAAACTTTTTAAAACCATTTTCGATATGGATCACAACTAGACATGCCCGAGATCTATCAATGAGATGTACAACCCCGGATCCAAACAACTGGAAAGTTGCCCCTTGTTTGAACAGCACTGTACTGGAGATCACAACCGAGCTCTTGGATGTAGAATAGACAAAGATGACCAATAATCACATGGGCAAAGTTGATTTGGAAGTGTTTATGGCTGGACTTCAGAATGAAGTTGCCTACGTATCCCAAAGATGAGAATCAAGCCTTACGTAGTTCGGTTAGGGCTCACTCGGGTTTTAACACTCTCCTTTTACGCTCTAACTTTTGCCAAGGCCGCCTTTTCTAGGTTTTCAACCTTGCGAGCTCAGTTTTTCTTATTTCAAATTTTTTCTGCTCTAACTTTTCCCTAGGTCGCCCTTCCGGGTTTTCGGCCTAGCGAGCCACTCAGGGATAGTATTTCTTCAACTTGTCCATGTTGGTCGGTTGGGAGAACTCAAGGCCATCTAAATCCATAAGAATAACGGCTCCACCAGACCAAATTGACTTGATGATGTAAGGGCCAGTCCAATTAGGTCTGAACTTGCCCCTAGGGTCGTGGATGGGAGCTCGGTTGTCTTTGAGCACCAAATCTCCTTCTTTCAGATTCTTGGACTTAACCTTCTTGTTGAAAGCCCTGGCAATCCTGCATTGATAACCTTGAATGTGGTATAATGCTTTTAGACTTCTCTCGTCAAACAGCATGAGTTCTTCGAACCTGCTCTGCTGCCAATCTGCCTCAACTATCTGACATTTAGCCATTACTCGCAATGACGGAACCTCAACTTCGATAGGCAGAATAGCCTCCATCCCGTAAACCAAGGAATACGGAGTTGCTTCTGTAGAAGTTCGAATTGATGTCCGGTAGCCCCAAAGAGCAAATGGTAACTTATCTGGCCAGTCCCTATAGGTTTCCACCATCTTCTACAGAATGTGTTTGATGTTCTTGTTGGCGACCTCAATTGCTCCATTGGTTTGCGGCCTATATGTGGATGACTTATGAAAAGCCACGTTATACTTCTCCAACAAGTCGATCACCTCCTTCTTGAAGTGGGAACCATTATTCGAAATAATCTCATTTAGGATCTCATAGCGATAGATAATGTTGTTCCTGATGAACTTAGCTATATGCGACGCCTTCAACACTGCGTAGGATTGGGCTTCAACCCACTTTGTAAAGTAGTCTATCGCCACCAGAATGCACTCATGCCCGTTCGACCCCTTCGGAGTAACTACCCCAATCACATCAATCCCCCAGACTGAAAACGGCCATGGCGAAGTCATGTTGTACAGCTTTGACGGCGGAATGTTCATGCGGTTTGCATGGATCTGGCATTTGTGGCATCGCCAAACAAAGTCAATACAATCTTCCTCCATGGTTGACCAATAATAACCCTATCTAAGGATCTTCCAGGCTAGCATCACCCCGCTCATGTGCGCTCCGCACTCTCCGCCATAGATGGCCTCCATCCAGCGCTTAGATTCTTCAGCATCAACACACAGTTTGTGCATCCTAAGATGATCCCGCTTTTACAGTTTACTCTTGCAGAAAATGAACTGAGCAGCCATTCTTCGTATTGCCCTCTTGTCTTTGGCATTTCCCCTTGGTGGATACGTCTCATTTTCCAAAAAGTTCCAGATGTCATAATACTAGGGGTTCTGATCTTGTACTTTATCTATGGCTGCAATCAGCTCATAGGCCGGCACGAATTTATGTTCAATGATTATGGGACGCATCCGGACTCCGAAAGGGATGTCTATCATAGAAGCCAGAGTTGCTAAAGAATCGACGAACCTGTTGTTCTCTCTTAACAGATGGGTGAAATTCAACTTTTCAAACAGAGGAATCAAAACGTCCAAGGTCTGGTGATAGATTTTTGTTCTTTCTTCTTTAAGTTTCCAATCTCCTTTTGTTTGAGATATAACCAGGTTTGAGTCTCCGATGACGTCCAACCGCTTTGCCCCTAGTTCCAGGGCGGCTTCTAGTCCAACAATACATGCTTCGTACTCTGCTTCATTATTTGATACCTTGAACCAGGGCTTGAAGGCTAAAGGTATGCAGGAATTGTTGGGTGCTATCAGCAACACCCCGATCCCATACCCGTATTGGTTTGACGCTCCATCAAAGTACATAGTCCAAGTTTATTCTTCAACATACAGAATGGCCTCATCTGGAAATAGATACTCAACTGCTTCATCTTTCTCCACTGGGTGATCGGCTAGGAACTCCGCTACAGCTCTCCCTTTCACTGACTTGTGCATCATGTACTTCAAATCGAATTCGGAGAGAAGAAGCAACCAATGGGCTAGCCTACCCGTAAATGCTAGTTTATCGAAGAGATATTTGATGGGATCTAATCTTGAAACCAGTATTACAGAGTGAGTTAACAGGTAGTGCCTTAACTTCCTGGTAGCCCATACCAAGGCCAAACAAGCCTTCCCTAGCAGAGTCGCCAGAAACTGTAGCTTGACTTTTTCGCACCCCCCTTTCAGAGAGCTCGAATTAGTCCTACAGTTCGAACTCCTGTCACGGTTCTGAATCTAATCTCACAAAGTGCAATGTAAGACTGATAAATCACCAAAGAGTCCAAATCCGGCAAATTGTTTTGAAAAATCGATTTTAAGCAAAAAGCACCAAACATGGACTATTTTGCCAGATTTCAGAGTCGCCACCTAAATATTTTGTTTTGAGAAATTTAGGAAACCCTGATTCGCGCCAAAGGCCACGTATCCGTCATCACCAAAGTTGTCTCGGCTCGGAAACTTGGATACGAGGGGGGAAGGTCCTGAAATGAGCACTCCTGCTCGCCTAATCAAAGGATTGGCCTCTACTAACATGATATGTTGTTTTATAAACCTCATGTGTTCTTATCCGGTTATTAACTAACTTACTATGTGATGCGCACAACATACAAGTATAGACTCAATCACGAGAATTGGAACAAAACAATTCAATGTTTATTTTCGAAAATGGTTCGAAAGTGCTACTTGTAAGTAGGCTAAAGCGCGGATTTGCCACCCTCAAGTGGGCTTAAAACACACAATCGTCGAATTGTTCCAATTCAGGCAATCAAGCCTTCATCCACAAGCATTCATGCAGTTAATCATTTAAGCAAGTAGCCTCATGGCAAGCATGCTGTCATGGCAATCACTTACACTCATGCAAGGATGCTAAAGCGTAAACACTTACAATGTACTCCAAGCCAAAACAAAAACTAGTTAGTAATCATGCATGATCCTAGCTATGTTAAAATGCCTAATACAACACATGCAAAAATGCAACTAAGTAGGCTCAGCTATCTAAGACGGCATATGAATGTGACATTTGATACATGTATTCAAATAGGTATCGAAATACAATGCTTTTTGAATGATGCGCCGAGCTCAGTGCATGCAAGACAAATGAATGATGCACGCATGCAAAGCATAAAGTATGCTAATTGAAACATGTCCTAAACTAACTATCAAAAGCTAATAAGTAAAAGGGAGAAAGAAGTGGGGTTGGAAGAAATGCACGCACACGCACACTTATTACAACATTGTGCCCTCTCAAAGGAGGGTCCGAATAAGCCAAGCTAATCTAAGCTAAGCTAATCAACTAATCTAATAATCTAATTAGACTAATTATTACACAACCAAATCGAATAACTAGCAAACCAATTACTAATTATTACAATACTTTAATCAATTAACAAATTAACTAATCATGGCATCTTACTAAGCATGTAATATATGTAAACTAGGTTGCCTCAACTTCTTCCTTGAACAATGAAGGATGCATGCTCTCGGTTACCGCCTCGAAACTCCTTCTGGTTTGCTTTTGAGAGGCTCTGTTTACAGGGTGTCTTTAGGAACTTTCTACTACACCTTACCAAACCAACTCTGAGGAATCCACCAGTGGCTTGACGGCCATGAGAAGCTTCTGCCGGCCACTGGCCGGCCAAGGGTGTGCACTGCCGGCCAATGATGAAGTAGTGCCGGCCATCTGTGAAGCACTACTTGCCACTAGTTTGCTGTGACACCAAACTGTAACAGAACACAAAACAGAGAAAATAGAGGGTCTCCCAAGGACTTGTGTGTACTATGTCACTCCATATCATCTCAAAACATCAAGGGAGAGGCATCATTGGATCCAAGAACATCAATCAAGCATACAATGCTTGATGGCCAAAGATCCAATTTCTACAAATTCAATGAATGCAATGCAAACAAGACTCTAAATCCACTACCTCACCATGGATGATCAAAGGCAATGGAGACAAAAGGGATTGGCTCACTTTCATCACTTTGAGTATGATGTGGACCAACCCACTTTGTGTTCAACATAACGTCCGGTTGAACAAGAAGCAATGCAAACAACATGTGTTTATCTGGGCATGTTAAAGACACGAAACCATGCAAGCAGAGCATGCAAGACATGTTTAAAGCTAAAAACACCAAAGCTAGTGAAGAGCATCACTCTAGAAGCATGCAATACAATGCTCAACAAACTAAACCACCCCCAAACAAACCTCATGCATGCCAAAACAGTGGCCAAAATGTGCTGAAACTTAAGCACAAGAAGCAAGACAAGCATGCCCAACTTATGGCTCGCAAGCAAGGCACAAACCTCAACTCTCAAACAGAATGAAAGAGTGATATATGTGAGAGTATGACAGAGGTATATGCATTGAAATCACACTCCAAATGATGAAATATCATGCAAACCTCACAAGTATAGCATGCAAGAGGCCCTAAAACTCAAAGCTAGTTAAGGCATTCACACAAAAGGCATGCAGTACATAGCCTAAATAACCAAACCAACTCTGGAAAGAGCTCAATCAGGTCAAAATAAAGGTCAAAACATGCTGAAATGGTAGCCCAAAAGCTTAGACAAACATGCATACGTATTGGCTCATAAACAAGGCACCAAGCACACCTCTTAAAGGCAATGAAAGAGGGAAACATATGAGGGTGTGACTACACTACACACACTGAAATCATGTAAGAAATAAGGCTAAAGCATGTAAACAACTCAAGTAAAGCATGCTAGAGACTTTGAAACTCAAAGCTAGTCAAGGGCCTTTTACACTACAACTATGCAAGACAAGCCTCAAAAATCCAAGACCACTCAAAACAGTCCTCAAGCATGCTAAAACATGGATAAAAGCATGCTGGAGTGTAGCGAAAATAAGCTAAAATGATGGGCTAAAGCAACAAGCATGCAAAGCTAGTGAGCAAGATTGCACAGCAAGCAACCAATGATCAAACAAGCTAAAAACTGAGTTATGGCAGGTCTAAAAAGTCACAAAAATATGCTTGAACAAAGCCACAAAGAAGTAGAAACACATGCTCGTTTGATAGGCCAACAACACAAGCAAGTAAGACAAGAGGAGAGGGGACCACCCCCTCCCATTTTGGACCTCAAAACCACCTTTCCACCACTAAAATTCCTCTAAGTTTTAATGGTAGAAAGGCCATGCAAAGGCTATTACAAAAGCTTCAAAGGATGGCTCAAAAGCTTAACAAATAAGCAAAGAAAGAGGGTAGACCACCCTTAACTCCAACAAGGACTCAAACCAACATTTTTAACACTTAAAATTAGAGCTTTTTGCAGTTGACAACCAAGCCTAAAACAGCATACAAAGGTGGCTAATATGGTATACAAAAATAAGCTTAAAAGGGAGATATGCTCACCCTTGAAGCACAGCAGCAAGAGGACAACTTTTGAGCCAAAAACCAACTTTTTGAACTCCAAACAAACCTTCAAGGACCTCAGCTCCAAGGTAGTGGTGTTTGACTAGGTGTCTTAGTGAAAAAGTATGAAGAAAACACGCTTTAAGGCTCAATATAGCACAAATATAGAGAGAGTGTGAGAATTCTAGAAAGAGAGCGATGTTTTTGTTCTGAAAATTGTGAACTCTCAAATAGGGGGAGGGAGCTCCCCTTATATAGAGGAGACAAGTAAAAATCTTGCTCCATCCCTTTATACACGTGTATGGAGGATGAGTTTCTATGAGCCACAGCTTGCTCAAAATATCTAAAATATATTTGTTGAAATAAAGGTGGCTGGTCAGCCATCAGTGGTGGCCGGCAGTGCCTCATTGATGGCCAGCAGGGCAAAGCCCATGGCTGGCAGCCCTCTCTGATGGTCGGCAGGCCATCAAGGACATCACAAAGAAAAGACCAACACATGGTCCAAAAATGAGACAGAATGGAAATAGGGTTTGGAAGGATCAAACCTGGAGCATTCCGTCGCGAAAGTCGAACACTCGACGAGCAATCAAACTTGTTACTGGATGTACATTGCAAGCACATCCAAGTCTTGAGAACGGCCAAAAATGGGGTGTCTACAAAATGACCAAAAACCATTAAAAATTGAATGAAAAATTATCTCATAAAGTTCGCCTCATGAATAAGGTAATGGGAATTGTGTATAACTACCAATCCCACATTGATTGTAGAGAAAAGCTTTGATAGGTATTTAAACCTCAAGATTTTGATAAGGGTATAAACCTTTTAGGGCATCCAAATTTTTCGAAAGAAGGGAGTTATGGATGCTTCAATGGTGGGCTTGGGCCAAAACTATGGTCTAAGTTGTTTATGGAAAAATTGCCATACGGTCCGAGTCTGTGGTCCATGATCCGTGGGTCATGGGTTATGGATCTTGGGCTCAGGCTTTAGGCTTGCTGAAATGGGTTAGGTTTGGGCTGGGCCAAATTAGTGGTCCAACTACCTAATCTTTTTGGGCTAAGTCTGTTAAATGGCTGTAGATATGTGTATACATAAATGTATATATTGTGTATAACTCACACATTGAGTCCCCATTAGTTTTATGCATTACTCTTGATTACTCCAACAATTTTGCAGAAGTAATGGGCTGCATTGGTTGCTAGCCTTCATGGCTAGAGGCTCTTCCTCTCTCCCCCATGGTGTATAAATAGAGATCAACTTCTTTGGTTGTCAACACTGTAGACACCCCATTTTTGACCGTCCTCAAGACTTGGACGTCACTATTTGAACACTCGGTGATCATTATTGTTTGTGTTCGTCTTGAGTTCTCGGAGGTCTCGGCCACGCGCCTTGCCTTAGTATCTCTCGACTCGATTGTTTTGTGTTTGGTTTTGCACCAAACACTTATGTTTTGCTTTTGAGGGGCAGAGAGTGGCTTGTGAGCCACCCCCACACCTCACCGGCCATGGCTTGAGGCCACCGGCCATTATTTTGTTGCCATCAGCCATATTTTTGGTCGGTCGGCACTCTTTATGGTCGGTCAACCATGTATTTTGACATTTTGTCATTTTTGGCTGGCCGACTACTGTGCATCTGCTTTTGCAAATATTTTTTATACCAACTGTGCTGGCTGGCATACACCTTGCACCCCCTCCATACAGGTGTATGAAGGGATTTCATTCTTGCTTAGCTTGTCTTGTAAGCTTTGCAAGAGTGATCCTCTATAAGAGAAGGGCTTCTCCTTCCTCCTCAGAGGTTAGGGGGTTAAGTTCCAGAGGTCTGGATTAGGGTTAGCCATAGTGTATCTATTCTATCTCTATATCTCCCTCTCTTTGTGTATAAGTGTGTGTTTGTCCTTACTTTTGTGCACAAACACCTAGTTTTACACCTTACCTTGGTTGCTGAGGAGCCATTAGGTTGTTCTTGAAGTTTTGAGCTAAGGAAAGCAGCTGGAGTGCTAGAGTCTACAAGAGTAAGAACTTTACCTTTAAATACCCCATTTTTGCATAGTCTTTTTGCCTACCTTGCATCTATTTTTGAGCTTAGTGTATAACATATAAAAGTTGTGTTTTTAATTGCTTAAAATATTTATTTAAGGTTGGTTTGAGCTTTGGGGTTGTTTAACCCCTCTTAGGCCTTGTTTGGTCCCCATTTTGTGCTATTTTGGTGAGCTCCGGGACCACCTTGTTTGAGCCTCCTCACCACTGAAATCTTAAGGGATTTCAGTGGTGGGGATGGTGCTTTAAGGTCCTAAGAAGGAGAGGTTCATCCCCTCTCCTTGTTGCCTTCAAAAAGTGCCATTTTAGCCTCATGTGTGAGCACCATTTTTAAGTTCATGGTTGCCATGTCTTAAGTGCTATTTGTGCTTATTTTGTTATGATATAGCACTGTTTTTAGTTGGTTTAGACACACCATGCATGCTTAACATACTTGTCTTGTAATGCCATGAATTTGCCTTAACATGCTTTGTGCTTTGAGCCTTGTTATAGTATGATTTTGGCCAAGCTTTGTGAAGCTTTTATGTATGATTTAGTACGCTTTAGCTCTATTTTTAATTGCTTTGGCTGTGCTTGACATGCTTTGTATAGCCACCTTGCATTTTGGCTTGCTAGCCTCGGGTGTGTGAGTGTTTAGCATGCATTGCTTAGCTTGTTTTAGTGGTTTGGCACCACTTATAGCATCATTTCAGTCCCCATGGTATGCTTGTATGCTTGCATTTGATGCTCCCTTATTGCTTTAAAAGGTTGTAGTCTTGTGCTCCATGTTTAGCCTCTTTTGTATGCTTCCATGCATAGGCCACTTAGATGCTATCTAGGCGTGTCCTTAGCTTTGTTTAGGTCTACCTTGGGACTACTTTAAGTCCTCTTAGCCTTGTGAGGCTTTCTTGGCATGGCCATGGTTTAAGCCCCTTGGCTTACCTTGAGTTTCGGACATCGTTGCATGCTTAGTTTGTCTTGTTTACTTGGTTTGGCACCTTTTATAACATGATTTCAGAGCTTAGTATGCATGCCATTAGTCCATGACTGTCCTCCCTTTTAGTGTGCTTAAAAGTTTCCTTTTGATGCTTAGGAATTGGATCATGTATGCATACATGCTTGTATGTGCATTTGGCCCCATTTCCATAGCCTTTGGCCACTGTTTGGGCTTAGTAGAGAGCTGTCCACCTTGGTATGAGTCCATTGTTCGTGTGTTGTTGCATGCTCGCCTTATGTGTTGTTGAATACTTGGCCTACCGCATGTGTTGCATGCTTGAATCATAGTGCATTTGGCATGCATTCTCATCTTTGTTTTGATTGCTTAACATGCCACATGTTTTGCATATTTTCATGTTGGCATTGCATCTTGCATGCTCAATTAGCTTGCATACTTGTTATATGCTTTCCATGCTTGCCACATGTTCATGTTGCCTACTTAGTTTCTACGCCTAGGGTGCATTGCATTGAACATGCATGCCTTGCCTCTTGAAATCAAGTGATAGAGGTTGGGCCTTTATGTGCTTATTTGGTTTGCATTTCATTTGACATGAAAGTGCACAACTTGGTTTCTTGGGCCATCACACATTGAAATGCGCGATTAGTGGTCCGAGAATCGAGTACTATCCCCCTTTGAGTCATAAACATGATAAGGTATTAGTGCACACATTTGCTTGGAATGCATGGCCATGCCTTGTTTTTCCCTCTGCTCTGTCAAAATAGGTTCTGCGAAGTTGTGGCCGTCGACTACATCAAGTGGATCGACCAATTATTGATGGCCAGATAACTCCATAGAGTGGTGATGACCACTTCTATTTGGCGGTGACCATCCTCATGCCGGTGGCATTCCCCAGTGTTCATAAGGTATACCTTGGGAATTGTGCCATTTTCAGAGGAGCAGAGCAGGGAAAACAGAGGCAGCTGTGCATGGCATTGGATTTCCGGGCGAAGCCAATCGAGCACGGTATCCCTCTTCCGAGGCCTTTTAATGCTTTCTTAGCTTAATTGATTGTTAATTAATTAGGTGGTCTGTAAATTATTTAATTGCTTGAGGTTTAATTAAAGTGTATTATTCTTTTGGTCCCTCCGAGCAGGGCGAATTTGTAATAAGTGTGGGTGCGTTGTGCATGTCTTCCAACCCCACTTTTTCTCCCTTTACTTACCTGCTTTGATGTCAGTATTAGACATGTTTAATTTAGCATACCTTATCCTATGCATGCGTGCATCATTCATAGTCTTGCATGCACCGAGCTCGGCGCATCATGCTAACCGCATAGTATTTCAATTCCAAACTTGAATACGTACATCGAGTTGTCGCATTTCCATCAGTATCCTTAGATTAGCCGGCCTGTTCTAATGACATTCATATGCATGCATTAGCCATTTGTTAACTTGAACTAGGATCATGCATGATTACTAACTAGTTCATTGCTTTGGCACGGAGTACGATGTAAGATTTTATGCTTAGACATCTCGCATGAGTGTGAATGTTAACATGACAGCATGCTATCATGTGGCTATGTGCTTATGTGATATACTGCCTGAATGCCTGTGGGTGAAGGTTGGATTGTTTGAGTTGGAGCAACTCATTGAAATCCGTGTTTTAGCCTACTCATGAGTAGCAGATTTCAAATCATTTTTAAACAAACGGATATGCGATGCTTTGTTCCAAATTAGGCGATCTAGTCTATACTTTTGTGCTGTGCACATCACATAGTAAATCTAGGTTAATAACTGGAATAAGAACGCATAATGTTTTCAAAACAAGATATCATGGTTAGTAGAGGCCGATCTTCGGATCGGGCGAGAGGGGGTACTCATAGCTGACCTTCCCCAATCGTACCCAAGTTCCCGAGCCGAGGTAACTTTGGTGATGACGGACATGTGGCCTTAGGCAAACGAGTCAGGATTTCCTAAATTTTCCCAAAATAAAATATTTTGGTGGCGACTCTGTATTTGGCAAAGCAGTCCATGTTTGGCACTTCTTTACAAAAATCTATTTTCCAAAACGATTTGCCAGATTTGGACTCTTTGGTTCAGATTAAGAACCGTAACAATTTGAGTCCGAACTGTAGTAAGCCCAAATGAACAAATCGGGATTTCCCTCTCGGGACGTTCGGGGACGTCTACAAACACAGAATTTTTTGCCTTCGTATTATATAGTCAGTCTGCCCATATATTTTCCTTCCTGTGTGAGAAAGTACTACCACTGTTAGTTCGTCGGAGCTAAACAGAAGGTGCTTCTGCATTAGAGGGTCTAGATCGTCGTATCCTGAGAGACATATGCCGATACACCTCCAATATCCACGGTGAAGCGGCGAATCTGTTTTAAGGAGACTGTAGTACCACACAGGTTTCGATTTGCTTACTTTAACTATTTTATTTCTGTATTTCATTTTGTTAAAATTTTTATGTTCATCAAAATGTAATCTCTAGCACGAGTTAGATTATGAGTTCTTATTGTGTAAATCAATTTAATTAAGTTTGAATCTAGTTGTTTATTTTATTTAGATTACACAATTTGGACAATAAGACTAGACAGTCCAGTCCAATGAAGAATAGGAGACGGTCTAATCCCAAATAATTTTTGATTTTTTGTTTTTATAAAAAAAAAAGTACATTTTCTTTGACTAGGGTTTATAGTATAGTTTGGCCTAAATCTTCATCTACAAATCTAAAAGTATAATCATTTAAATACATCAGTTCCCTTTTAATTTTAACTTTATTTACATATTTGAATTTAGTCATCGAAATGTAAAAATAAATCCAAGACCAAATCATGATGATAATTGTTTTTTTTTAATTTTTCTAAATTTATTTTAATATTTATAGAAATAAATTCAATGTCAAATCACGTGTTTGTCAATTACTGACAACTTTTTCAAATAAAGAAATTTAATCTAACATCTCTCTCTACCTTTTAGTGATAGAAGAGGTCCACAATATTCTTTTTTGTAGCCTAAAGTCCCTCACCTATACCCATATATCACATTCACTCTCTCCTCTCTCCTCCAAATGCTTCATCACATCTGATCATCTATACCATTAAGCAATCAAGATGGGTGAGAGAAAGAAAGAAACACCATAAGTGGAGGTGATTTTCTGTGCTCTGTTATTTACTGTAACGTTTCAAGTTTGTTTCTTAGCTGCCAAACAGCTTCAAAGTAACATGACGAGGTAGACCCAATTGCCCAATCCTTTTCAATCCTCCTTGGTTTTTCCTATTCAAGGAGATGTCTATCGAAATGGGTATGTGTTGGTCAAACATTTTGGGTTCCATTCAATACGCTTAGTTGAATTTGTGTGATTTATGTACATAAACATTGTATAATCTTTATGTAGATTTTGTGTTTGTTAATTAATTAAATTGTTGGGGATTTCTAGGTCTGTGTAGTTTGTCTAGAATAGCTTCTTCTTTTTTTTTCTCAACATTTTGTCTATATATATTATTTTCTCAGTTTCCTAGAAAATTTTATGACCTATTTGATCCATATACAAATTATTTTGTTGCTTAAAAAAAATATTTACATTCAAGCTTTTGGATTTAGTACGATTTTAGCATAATTACTTGAAGGTTGTTATAAAATTCTCAGAATTAGAAAAAGGGTTGCCACTAGTCTTGTCTAGTAGATAGATTGCTCAAAAAATCTATCTACTAGACAAGATAGGATTGAAGATTCATATTTCAATTAGATTTTCCCAAATTTATGGACATGAAGAAGCTTTTAGAATTGAGTAAACAATGCTTTGGTTATGTAAGACTATAATTAATTGATCTATATGCTTTGGAACCAGCTTAAGGTGGATGGAGTTTTTGAGTGTTGGTATGGTAGATGGGGTTGTATACATACCTATATATATGATTTCTCTATGAGTTTATCTCTATTTAATTTTTTAGTTCAATTTTCTCTGGTTTGGTTAAAACACAGAGAAATTTGTAAGCAAATCAGAGAAATTTCAAAACATAGAGAAAATCAAAGAAATTAAGCAAACCAGAGAAATTTCAAAACACAGAGAAATATCTGTGTTTTGAAATTTCTCTAGATCAAAATTTCTCTGAAAAAATATTGCATGTCCTTTATGCTATAAAATCTTAATATTAGGAACTTTTAAAAAAAATTCCCCTTTTGGAAAAATTGATCTAACACCCCTCTTCAACTTTTAGTAATGGGAGAAGTCCACAAATTATTTTTTTTGTACACTAAGGTCCCTTACCTATTTATGAGTATGTATCTCACCCATACCCATATATCACATCTACTTTCTCATTCTCTCTCATCTTTTCTTTATCTTTTTTGAACTCTGTCAATGGCGACTTTGACGAAAATTCACAAGGTGTTCAAGTTAGTGTACTCGGTAATCGCCATAGTGTTCACCAACGTCGTTAGTTTCATCAGAACCCATGTCTCCGTTGCCCTAAAACGTTGTGGTGATGGTATCCTCGAACTCGACAACCTTAACGATTACTACGTCCTCGCCGACAACGCCTCCGAAGCTAATGGCAATGGTGGTGGATAAGAGTGTGATTACAATGGAGTTTCAGAGGCAAAAGTACATTAAGCAAAAGAAGCTAAATGAAGCTGATCAAGGCCCCTTCTTTGGTTTCATTTCCAAGAATGAAATCTTCAATGGAAGGTAAAATCATACACTAATTTTTATATTGTGCAATAGATTAGGTTTTGTTGAGGATTTTGTAAATGGGTTTTTGAAATTAAAGCTCAACTATGAAGATTTAAACAGTTTAGATGATGACCTTTTCCCTTTTATTTGGTTGTTAAGAGAACTCAGGAAATAAGTAGGAAACAGAGAATTCAATTTTAATTTTAATTGATAATGTTGCCAATCAAAATTCAATGTAATTAAGCAACTAATTGAATTGGGCAACATGGTGGTGAAATATTTGAAATTCCAAATTTTGTTATTGATCTGAATGGTGGCTTTTTTCTTTCATTTTTTTTTTCTCTCTTCTTCTATGTGTTGAATCGCTTTTGTGTTGGCTTTTTGATTAATTTTTTCTAGTTGAGTCAAAACACAATTTTCTTTGGTTTGATCAAAACATAGAGAAAATTATGAGCAAACTAGAGAATTTGGGAAAGATGAGGAATGAAGTTCGAAGAGAAGAGAGAACTGCAACTTAACACTCTCGTGTGTGTAATTTTCTTTGGCATGCTTAATTTTCTCTACCACGTGTAATTTTCTTTAACATGTTTAATTTTCTCTGCCATATTTAATATTCTTTGTCATGCATAATTTTTTCTGGCATGTTTAATTTTCTCTACCATGTGTAATTTTCTCTTGGTTGAACTAGAGAAATTCTTGTGAAAATCAGAGAAATTCTTTGGAATCCTGCAAAACTCTTTAGACTACAATCCAAAGAAATTCTCTGGCATTCCTAGAATTTCTCAGTGGATCGAATTTTCTTTGGATCGATGTTGAATGACCTTAGACATTATGAAAATATTGAATGTCCTCTATGCCATAAAATCTTAATACTAGGAACCCTAAAAAAAAAACAAAATCCTCCCTTTCGAATAACTTTTGACGACTTTCAAGTATTGATAATTTTAGTACCAATAACTTTTTGATGCGTGTTCATATCACAACAAAAATTAAAATTTTGAACCAAATGACATATTGTAGACACCCCAATTTTGACCACCCGCAAGGCTCGAGCGTTTTGCCCGGTACACTCAATGATGAAAGTGGTGTTGTGCGTAGTTCGAAGTCTCAACGAAGGGGCTATGTTTAAGCTCCGAACCAATCCCAAACCTTCCATATTCCCACTGGTTACACTCCAGAAATCCATTTTTACACATTATACCACCCTATGTTGAGTCTGAAGTAAGGAACGGGGGATCCCTTGGAGGCCCGGCCGTGCCTTGGTACCGAGAAACATTGTTCTGGGCAAAAGCCCGCTATAGACGTCCCTGAACGCCTCGGGAGGATGAGTCCCGTTCTGTTCATATTGGGCTCACTACAGTTCAGGACTCTCAAATTGTCACGGTTCTTAATCTGAACCAAAGTGTCCAAATCCGGCAAATCGTTTTGAAAAATAGATTTTTAGAAAAGAAGTGTCAAACATGGACTGCTTTGCTAGATACAGAGTCGCCACCTAAATATTTTATTTTGGGAAATTTAGGAAACCCTGACACGGTGCCAAAGGCCACATGTCCGTCATCACCAAAGTTGCCTCGGCTCGGGAACTTGGGTACGATTGGAGAAGGTCAGCTATGAGTACCCCCGCTCGCCCGATCAAAGATCGGCCTCTACTAACCATGATATCTTGTTTTGAAAGCAGTATGTGTTCTTATTCCGGTTATTAGCCTAGAATTACTATGTTATGCGCACAGCAAACAAGTATAGACCAAATCGCCTAAATTGGAACAAAACATTGCATGTTTGTTTTGAAAATGGTTTGCTACTCGCAAGTAGGCTAAAATGCAGGTTTTGCCACCCTCAAGTGGGCTTTTAGAAAAGATGGTTTTGCCACTATCTAGTGGGCTTAAAACTCACAGTTTTAATGCATTATTCCAATTTAGGTAATTCAACCTCCATCCACAGGCATTCAAGCAGTTATATCACATAAGCAGCTAGCCTCATGGTAATCACGCAATTATGGAAACACTCACACGCATGCGGCATGCTAAAGCATAAAAGCTCACCTAGTACTCCAAGCCAAAACAGAAACCAGTTAGTAATCACATGCATGATCCTAGTTCATATTTGAAATGGCTAATGCAACACATGCAAAAATGCAAATAAGATCACTTCTAATTGCATTGAATAAAAATTTTGTTTTATTTTCGGAATCCATTCTTCCTTGTTCTGAAAATAAAGAAGATCCTTTAGAATAACTTTTAATGATGCGCCGAGCCCGGTGCATGCAAGACAAATGTATGGATGCACGCATGCATAGCATAAGGTATGCTAATTTAAATATGACCTAATACTAACCATCAAAAGCAGGTAAGTAAAAGGGAAAAAGAAGTGGGGGTTGGAAGACATGCACACACGCACCCACACTTATTACAAATTCGCCCACGCTCGGAGGGACCAAAAAAATAATACAAACCGAATAAGTTATTAACTATTCTAGCTAATTAAATATTACAAACCCTTAATTAATTAAACAAATTAACTAAGCTAAAAGCAGTAAAACAGCCTCGGGAAGAGGGATGAATGCAAGCTCGGATTGGCTTCGCTCGGAAATCCATTGCCATGACACATGTTGCCTTTGTTTTCACTGTTTGGCACCTCTGAAGGCTACACAAGTCCCAAGGTATGCTCTCTGCACACTGTGGAGTGCCACCGGCCAAGGTAAATGATCACCGGCTAAAGGGATGTGGTCATCGGCCACTGGTGTGACTCTCGGCCAGCAACACATGGTCGGTCGGCACTGTATGTAGTCGACCGGCCAATTCTTCCTGCAGAACCTATTTTGACAGCAGCAGAGGGCCAAATAAGGCATGGCAATGCATTTCAAGCAAATGTGTGAACCAACACACCCCTTATCATGTTTATGACTCAAAGGGGTATGGTACTCGATTTTCGGACCACCAATCGCGCATTTCAATGCGTGATGGCCCAAGAAACCAAGTTGTGCATTTTAATGTCAAATATAATGCACACAAACACAGAATGAACTCAACCTCTATCATACTCAATTCAAGAGGCAAAGCATGCATGCTAATGTAATGCAACCTAGGCATGTGAGCTAAGTGTGCAACATGATCATGCAAACAACAAAACCATGTGCAATAGGCACGTGAACTAAACAAGTAAGCATGCAAGGCATATAACATCAATGTTAATGACACACATGCAATAACATGAAAGGCATAACACATGTAAATATGCAAAGCGACTTAACACAAGAAGCATGTCAAATGCAATGACACTTAAATATGCAACATGTTAATAGGCTAAGTACCTAAAAATACAAACATGTATAGCATGCAACAACATGCCAAAGGGATGGTGTTAAACTAACTTGGACAACCCTCTACTAGGTCCAAAACAGTGGCCCACGTGCTCAAGAATGGAAGCCAAAACACATACAAATAGGCATGCATGCAAGGTCCAACACTTAGGCACATAGAGACAACTTTTAAGCACACTTAAAAGAGGAACAACATGGGCATATGGCACGCAATGTAAGCTCTGAAAATCATGTTAATGATGGTTCCAAAACAAGCAAACAAGACAAGCATAGCATACAACAAATGATCTAAAGCCTAAGGCTCACCAAAGAAGCATTGAACTACACTTAGTGCAACCACACATGGCATGAATTAAGTGACTGAAAACAGAGATGTGACATGCTAAAATGAACCTCAAAACCCACCTAAATGGCGTCTAAATGGCTTAAGTATGGAAGCATGCACAAGGGCCCAAACAAGGAGCATAAGACAACAACCTTTTAACACATTAAAGGGATATCAAATGCAAGCATATAGGCATGCCACAAGGACTGAAATAACATGACAAGTGGTTCCAAACCACTGAAATGATGCAAGGATGGCATGCTAGAGGGGTCAATGCTCAAGGCATACAAGAGAGTTTGCATGGTAGCTATACAAAGCAAAACATGGATGACTCAAATGACCAAAAAAAGTCCCTTAGCATACTAAAACAAGCATAAAAGCTTCACAAAGCTAGGCCAAAACACATGAGCATGGTAGTCTAAATGCTAGGCACATGTTAAGGCAAATCATGGCATTACAAGAAATGTATACAAGCTAAGCATGGTGTGTATAAACCAAGTAAAAGCAGAGGTAATATATGGAAAAATACTACCAAATAACACTTAAGGCATGGTCAACATGCACTTAGAAATGATGCTCACACATGAGGCTACAATGGCCATTATTGAAGATAACAAGGAGAGGGGATGGCCCTCTCCTTCTTAGGACCTCAAGGCACCATCCTCACCACTGAAATCCCTCAAGATTTAAGTGGTGAGGAGGCCCAAACAAGGTGGCCCCGAAGCTCACCAAAAATACCACAAAATGGGGCCAAACAAGGCCTAAGAGGGGGTAAACGACCCCAAACACAAAAGTGATCTTAAATAAACTTCAAAAGGAGCTCAAAATAAGAATTTTTTCAGTTTATGACAAAGCCCAAATATGCTTTCAAGTAAGGCTAAAAGTGTGCGCAAAAACGGAGAATAAAGAGGGTAAGAAGTTACCTTTGTAGCCAAATGGGGACAGCAGCCTCTTGGTCCAAAAAAACAATCCCTTAGCCTCTGAAAATGGCCTCCAAGCTCCTTAGGTTGATGATGGAGGTGTTGTGCTAGGAGGTGTAGTTCAAATGGCCAAGAACTCGACTTTTTTGCACCCTCTAACCCACACAAATGTAGAGAGAGAGGGAGATATAGAGAGAGAGAGTGATATATATATGATATATATCAGATTTTTCTAACCCTTTAAAGGGGAGGAGGCCCTCTTTTTATAGAGAAACCAAAGGGGCAAAGCTTCTCTTAGAAGCTTTGAGCAAAGAGGCCAAGTTTCTCTTAGAAGCTTGGAGCAAAAGGGTCAAGCTTCTTGGAGAAGCTAGGCAAAGGGGTCAAGCTTCTTGGAGAAGCTAAAAAGGGTCAAAAGGTTTAAGCTTCTTGGAGAAGTTAAAAAAGGATTAAGCTTCTTGGAGAAGCTAAAAAATGGTCAAGTTTCTTGGAGAAGCTAAAAAGGGTCAAAAGGTTCAAGCTTCTTCAAGAAGCTAAAAAAGGGTTCAAAAGGTCAAGCTTCCTCAAGAAGCTAAAACCAAGAGTTCAAAAGGTTCAAGCTTCTTCAAGAAGCTAAAATAGGGGGTTCAAAAGGCTCAAACCCCCCTCAAGAAAAGGTCTCGGCCAGAAAAAGTGGCTAATCGGCCAACAAAGTTGGCCGGCCGACCACAAAATGTGCCGACTGACCATCAACAGTGCCGACCGGCCATCACCAGTGGTCGGTGGCAAGGAAACAAGGCCGGTGGCCTCAAGCCATGGCCGATGAGGTGTGGGGATGGCCTACAAGCTATTTTCCACCCTCAGAATCAAAACAATAAGTGTTTGACGTAAAACCAAACACAAAACAAACAAGTCGAGAGGTCTTGAGGCAAGGCGCGTAGCCGAAACCTCCGAGAACTCAAGACGAACACGAACAGGGATGATCATCGAGTGTTCAAACGATGACATCCAAGTCTTGAGGACGGTCAAAAATGGGGTGTCTACAGTTGCCTCTCTTTGACAGAACTTGAAAGTCATAAAAATGACGGGAGTGAGTGTCAAAGCCCAGAGACGACCCATTTTTGACAAGGCCGAAGACTTAGACAAAGCATACAAGCTACCGATAAATAAATGGTTGTGCCCGCAGGCTGCCTACGTATCCCTTTGCAAGGAATCAAACCAGCGTAGTTCAGGGGCATGATGCAAATGATATGCAAGAAGACTTTGAGAATTGGCCTTATACGCTACACGAAGCCGGTTTGTAATTGGACTTACACGCTGATGGGAAGCCAGTTTGTAATTGGACTTATACGCTTTTGCGAAGCCGGCTTGCAATTGGACTTATACACTTTCGCAAAGCCGGCTTGCAATTGGACTTATACGCTTTCGCGAAGCCAGTTTGTATTCAAAACAATGCAATGTACTAACAAATACAGGTGAGGTGCGCAAGATAGCGCGAATGAAATGCTCTGACAGTAAAGATGCAAAGGGTGACAAACTCCAACCATTCCGGAATCATGAGAGGAGGTCCAAAACAAACAATTAGGAGTGCATACAATGCAACCTAAGTCAAATTCCAAACACGTCGAAATTGTGTGAGGAAGGAACAAAGAGAGAAACATAGGGACATATCCCAGTGTTTCGGAAAATGAGAAGAAACATAGGGACGTATCCCGGTGTTTCAGAGTGGTTCAAGCATTAGAACGTATTCCAAATGCTCTTAACCAAAGAGGGAGAAACATAGGGACATATCCCAGTGTTTCAAAAAGGTATAAGCATTGGAACATATTCCAAATGCTCGTAACCAAAGAAGGAGAAACATTAGGACATATCCCGCTGTTTCGGATTGAGTGAGAAACATAGGGACGTATCCCGGTGTTTCGGAATGAAGTGAGCATTGGAACGTATTCCGAACACTTTTAACCAAGGGGGGAGAAACATAGGGACATATCCCGGTGTTTCGAATTGAGTGAGAAGCATAGGGACGTATCCCGGTGTTTCAGAATGAAGGAGAAACATCGGGATGTATCCCGGTGTTTCGGAAGGAAGGAGAAACATAGGGACGTATCCCGGTGTTTCAGAAAAGAAGAAGAAACATAGGGACGTATCCCGGTGTTTCGAAATGAAGGAGAAACATAGGGACGTATCCCGATGTTTCGGAAGGAAGGAGAAACATAGGGACGTATCCCGGTGTTTTGAAAAATGAGAAGAAACATAGGGACGTATCCCGGTATTTTAGAACAAGGAGAAGAAACAAAGGGACGTATCCCGGTGTTTCGGAAGGAATGAGAAACATAGGGACGTATCCCGGTGTTTCCAAATAAGAAGGAGAAACATAGGGACGTATCCCGGTGTTTCAGAATGAGAAGGGGAAACATAAGGACGTATCCCAATGTTTCCGAATAAGAGAGCATGCATAACAATGCAAGATAGATGTGCATAAAAATGCAGGTGTAATGGTGCATAACAATGCAAGTGAAGTGTAGGTGCACGACAATGCAAGATAGATGCGCATAAAAATGCAAGTAGCGAGCATAACAATGCTAGATAGATGTGTATAACAATGCAACGAATGGTGTGCGTAACAATGCGAGAAATGGTGTGCATAACGATGCGATGAATGTGCAACTTCAAAAGCGTGTTTGAAACAAAATACCGAATAAGGAAATACAAGCCTTAACGAGACCAAATCCAAACGCGACCTCCGATTTACCTCTCGGAGGGGTTTGTAACACACTTTGCTTGAAAAGGGTACACCCTGTTTATATTGGCGAGAGATAACATCTGTTACTGCTTTAATTGCCATTCTGACTTGAAGCAGGCTTAAGCTTGGAGTAGAGGCACACTCATTCTTCGGAGCACTGACAAGGCCTGAAGAGGTACATCTGGAGTACAATCACGGAATTTGCTGAAGGTGAAACACACTCAGATGCTTCGGTTTTCCCTCTTTTCTTTTGCTTTGCAGTCTGGAACCCATATAGCTTCAGATAGGTCCTGGTTCTACTGTTCTCACATGACCTGGGTTGAACCCTGCGGTTTTATGAAAGAACAAATATTGTTTTGCACAAATGTGAAGAATGGCACAACACTCTAAGCACAAAACAATTTTATTTTTGAAATTAAGAAATGAGTTCTTAACCGGGTATTAAGCCTACGACTGAACACAGCGAGAAAGACTTAACAACGAAAAACAAAAGGTAAATAACCTAAACACATCGAGACACGCTCGGAACGACTCAAAGCAAGAATCGAGACAAACAAAACAAAAGGCACGACACAGAGACGTGTTACAAAGACGAGAGACCTCTCAGTGCACGAGGAGCCAGTTTCTCCGGGCATTATTTCCCACCATTTCCTCATTTGTGATTCTCACATCACTCGGCCCTCAGGCTCTTTTTTCTCTCAAAATCCTTTTCTCGCTTTTTCTCTCAGCGCACGTCTCTCTATTCTTCAATCTCTCATTTTTTATCCCTCTCTTGGGTGGTTGATGGATAAATAGAAAGTTGTGGGCTCTTGCCCCTAGCATTCTGCCAGATTCTTCTTCTTGTTCACAACAGTGGGTTTCTTCCACAGAGGGGCTGCGCTACAATTGGGTGTGTAGCAAATCTGCAACTGACATCGGTTAACTATGCTCTGCTGGGGAGTTTGGACGTGATCAGATCTGTCCAGATAAGGGAGTGGAATATCTTGTCCCATTTCGGTTCGTGCTTCGCACTTGGCTTGATACCTCGTTGCTTGGAGGATGAGAGAGTTTTCAGCCCTTTTGTTGTTGACCTCAATTGTGCCCTTCTTGGCAGGTAGAGTGCCCTTTCTGGCAAGTATGTTGACAACGGGAGAAAGACAGAACACCTCACTCAACTGTGCCCCTATTTCATCATTTTGACCATTTTTTGTTTTTGCTTTCTACTAAAACAATTTTGACCAATATGAGAGTTAGATTAACATACTTGTTCGATTTTTGATTTGAAAATCATACAAGTCAGGTTATGAGCGCTGAAAATTTTCCCTTTTTGGGTCCAAGAAATGGTCCAGTTTTGGAAAAGATGAAATAAATTTCGAGAAAATAGTCAACCTCAGTAAAAATTCTCAAAAACTGTTTTTGCAAATGGCCACTGCTCGACCAATACGGAACTTACTCTTGAGATGCACAACCTCAGATCCGAAGGAAAGTTGCGCCTCGTCTAAATGGCACCGCATGGCAACGGAAAGTTGCCCCTTGTTTGAATGGCACCGTAGCGCACCATATGGCAAGGGGAAGTTGCCCCTTGTTTGAATGGCACCACAGCGCACTGTAACCAGTTCTCATAGTGACAATCACAACCGGACTCTCGGATACAGAGAAGGCGAGGACCACCAAAACCAATACATGGACACACTTGATTTGGAAGTGTTTGTGGCTGGACTTCAGAATGAAGTTGCCTACGTATCCCAAACATGGGAATCAAGCGTTACGTAGTTCGGGGTTAAGGTACACTCGGGTATTAACCTCTCCTTTTACGCTCTAACTTTTGCCAAGGCCGCCCTTTTTGGGTTTTCAACCTTGCGAGCTTTGTTCTTCTTTTGTTTTCAGTTCTTTTCATTCCTTTTCTTCTTTTTTGTTTTTTGTACCTTTTCTTTGCATTTTCTTTATTTTCATTTTTTTTCTTTTTTCGTTTTTGTATCTTTTCTTTGCATTTTTTTTCTTTCCTTTGCTCTAACTTTTGCTTAGGTCGCCCCTTCGGGTTTTCGGCCCAGCGAGCATCTCAAGGGTAAAAGTGTAGCTTTGTCCATGTCAAATGGTTTTAGGATCCTGAAGTCATCTGAATCCAGAAGAGTGGTTGCTGTTCGCTAACGATGCAGGAGTCCATCCAATGGGGGGCTGAATTTGCCCCTAGTGTTGCGGATAGGAACTCAGTTGTTCTTCAGCAAAAACTGTCTTCTTTTCTCCCTTCTGGGATTTGGCATTCTTGCCGACCTTCTTTGATTTGTGGAATGATCCAGCTTCGGCTCTTTGAGCACATTTGAAATTCTTTGCCCCTAGTTCCAGGGGTGCTTCTGATCTAGCTTTACAAGTTTCTTTTGATGACATCTGATCTTCTTGATCTGACTTTCTTGCCTCTTGTTCGAGGGCTGCTTTGAATCTGGCCACACAGGCCTCACGTTGTAGTTGACCATTGAACATTTCTGAACTTAAGTCCAAGGTTTGACAATGAGGGGTCGAGTCTTGAGGCTGAGAGCGATCCTAGGCTGCACAATCTCAAGAGCAATTCCACACAAGTCTTCGCAGGATCGCGTAAAACATTTTTTTTGAAATCTTTTAAGAAAGCGACAAATCGCTTGTGCTGAAGACAGTGCGGAACCAATCTGGATCAAGTCAGGATCTTTCTCAGTACTCACATTAATAAGCATGATCTTGATCATTAAGGGCTTAGCATGCCTCTCTTTCTCTCAATTGATCAAATTTTGTAAAACCCGAGGAATTCCTTCATCTTCGTTTTTATCACAATGTTTCGAAAAAAGTTTTGGAAAACTTAGGTCGATACAATGAATTCAAGGCACAGAAAAGACACAGCTTCTAGTCCAATATTGCCATCTCATTTAGAATTTCTGGCACAACTGGCACACGGCAGAAGCAAACACAAGAGTGTGAAAATCACTGTTGTTCCATTTAGATTTGTTGGCGTAATTGGCTCCTCGGCAGACACAGACTCAAAAGAAAAACGAAAAGACAAACACAAAACAAGTAAGTGATGTCCGAAGCAACACCCCCAAAATCACCAGACTCCAACAAAACAGGACTAACTCGGTACAACAAGACAGACCCAACTGACTCAGTAAGAAAAGACTGACTCTATATAAAACAACAAGATTGACCCAATACCCAAGTCAAAAAGCACAAAAACTAGCATTCACAAAATGCTCAAAACAGTGCGTACCATACGCCACATCTAGAGTAAACTGAGCGCCGCCCGCAGATGGTTCATCCCCCGATCACATAGTTACATTATCCCCTACAAGTTCACTGATCAAGTGCCGATAGACTTTGCAGAGCTTGGTGCGACGATGACCTCATCGTCAATCAAATTTTGTATCTCATGGCGGAGACGGACGCAACTGTCGGTGTCATGACCGGTTTGTTGATGGAAAGCACAGTACTTAGTCGGGTCATGCTTTGGAGGGAGAGGATCGGATAGAGGCCGTTGTTCTAACGGTTTCAGATGTCCTTTCCTAAGTAGGCCCCTAAGGCTTTAGACAAAGGCATGTAGAGTGGGGTGAAAACCCTCTTGCCTCGGGGTAGATAGTCTGAAGTTCGGGGGTTTGAAGTGGATATACCAACAAAAGGGGTGGCTACTCTTGGTGTGGTGGTGGTGACCATGCCCACTTCAGAAGATCTTGCAACTGCATCACCGCTGGTGGTCGCACTTGAATTGCGGGAAAACGCCCTCCTAGGCTGCTCCTTCTCCTGGTCAATAAGGCCTTGCTTCATAGCGTCCTCAATCTACACTCCTAGCTCATGCAAATCTGAAAAGGTAGGGAAGGGGAGCACGATCATGTTCCGCATTAGTTTGGGTTGGAGGTTGTGCACAACCATCCGTATTTGATCCTTATCCGTTGGCCTAATGGTCATCATTGAGGCCTTGGCTCTCCAGCGGGCCACGAATTTCGAGAAGCTCTCCTTTGGCTCTTGGCGGGTGACTTCAAGATCACGAGTTGTGACCTCAATCTGTGCGTTGTAGGAGTATTGATCATTGAAGGCCTCAGCCATCTCTTCCCAATTCTGTTTCACAGAGTTCTCCAATTTTGCATACCAGATTGCGGCTATCCCAGACAGGGTCCGGCCAAACAATGATAGCTTCTGTAATCTGGTGAGGCCCATCGGCCTTAGTATGTCCGAAAACAGCCGCAAATGTACTATAGGATCCCCAGATCCATCAAAGCGGTCGATGTGCGACATCTTAAATCTGTCCGCAGCGTCACAGCCGAGTCTGTATACCCATCTTCAATATCAGGAATGGAGTGGGTCCCTTGAGACTTCTTGAACAATTTCTCAAGCTTGCTCACTTTCAATGCTGTGGGGTCCGTCTCGACATCATAGGGGGGGTCTAGTAGGTTGGTGGGTGTTTTAGATAGCTGGGGTAGAATCGGGAGCGGAGCTGGCCCTGTTGGAATATCCATATCTTCCTGGACATTAGCTGTCTCCCCGAGTGTTGGAACTCTTGGTGGGAGAGGAGCCTGGTGTGAAGTAGATACTCCAGTTTGCTATTCTAACCTGGCAATTGTCTCTGCCTGTTGGGCTATGACCACAGCCTGTTGCTTGGCGAATTCTACTTGATGAACAGCGTCTTGCTGCATGGCTTTCATACTATCCTGGAGTTGGCACACCATCTCTTCCATTCCCGCCATGCTGCCCTGATCTAACTGATCTATCGGTATATCTGTCTCTGTGGTAAAGTAGATATCTCAACCCAACCGCACACAGGTGAGATGGATAATGACTGCTGATCTGAAGACTGTTGAACTGATGATCTGTGCTTGACTGGCCTTTTTACCCTGCCTCTAGCAAAGGAACACTGATTTCCCTTGAACTGAATCTCTAACCTGACAAAGTCTATCAGCACAAGTCCGATGAACCTCGGGGAATATCGGAGCCTTCTGAAGCCATGGTTCCAGGACTACCCAGCAAAAGGGAAAATAGAGAGCATCTCAGCCTGATTTCACCATAACCCATATGAGCAAAGCTGAATGACTGTGCCCCTACAGAATTCTGCCCAAAATTCTGCCTGTAAACTAATACCCTCAGGTAAAACTGATTCCCCAAATACTGATAGTGATGCCCGCAGGCCTGTTACTCAGACTTGCAAACTGTTATGTGCATTCCTTATAGAGATACACTCTAAAAGCACATAGCAAACAAATGAGAGCCAAGACACCCCTATGTTGGGGTAGGATTTCCCTGTCTTATTTTGTCAGGAGCTAGGGTTTCACTACGCATGCAGCGGTTTCAAACAACCTAATATCGGGTAAGCAACCTGTCCTAGTTTAGAATGGTCACTATGGATTCCGAATATGCACTAGGTCGAATGGTCGAAAAGGGTGCCCGGGTAAAAATCGGGGTTTGTGTTCCCATACTGGCAGAGCCCACAACCGATCAACCTTATGGCATGCTTTGACAAAGCAAGCCTCCGGCAAACCGTTCAGGAATAGCAGATGGCAAACATGATGTCCTAGGCGCACCAATGCACATGCAATGCAAAGAAACACATAGTGTAGTCAAAACAAGATATCATGAGTTCGAGTCAAGTTCTCTAAAGTCCCCAGCGGAGTCGCCAGAAACTGTAGACGTCCCTCGGGAGGATGAGTCCCGTTCTGTTCATATTGGGCACACTACAGTTCAGGACTCTCAAATTGTCACGGTTCTTAATCTGAACCAAAGAGTCCAAATTCGGCAAATCGTTTTGAAAAACAGATTTTTAGAAAAGAAGTGCCAAACATGGATTGCTTTGCCAGATACAGAGTCGCCACCTAAATATTTTATTTTGGGAAATTTAGGAAACCCTGACTCGGTGCCAAAGGCCACGTGTCCGTCATCACTAAAGTTGCCTCGGCTCGGGAACTTGGGTACGATTGGGGAAGGTCAGCTATGAGCACCCCCGCTCACCCGATCAAAGATCGGCCTCTACTAACCATGATATCTTGTTTTGAAAGCATTATGTGTTCTTATTCCGGTTATTAGCCTAGAATTACTATGTTTATAGACGCGCCCGCGTGGGGCCTTCGTGCTACAGTTCGGACTCGATTTTTGTCACGGTCCTTAATCTGAACCAAAGAGTCCAAATCTGGCAAATCGTTTTGAGAAAAACAAATTTTTAGAAAAGAAATGCCAAACATGGACTGCTTTGCCAGATACAGAGTCGCCACCTAAATATTTTATTTCGGAAAATTTAGGAAACCCTGACTCAGTGCCAAAGGCCACGTGTCCGTCATCACCAAAGTTGCCTCGGCTCGGGAACTTGGGTACGATTGGGGAAGGTCAGCTATGAGCATCCCCCTCTCGCCCGATCAAAGATCGACCTCTACTAACCGTGATATCTTGTTTTGAAAGTATTATGTGTTCCTATTCCGGTTATTAGCCTAGAATTACTATGTTATGCGCACAGCAAACAAGTATAGACCAAATCGCCTAAATTGGAACAAAACATTTCATGTTTGTTTTGAAAATGGTTTGCTACTCGCAAGTAGGCATAAAATGCACATTTTGCCACCCTCAAGTGGGCTTTAGAAAAGATGGTTTTGCCACTATCTAGTGGACTTACAACTCACAGTTTTAATGCATTATTCCAATTTAGGTAATTCAACCTTCATCCACAGGCACTCAAGCAGTTATATCATATAAGCAAGTAGCCTCATGGTAAGCATGATGTCATGTTAACATTCACACTCATGCGAGATGCTAAAGCATAAATGCTTACCTAGTACTCTGTGCCAAAACAATGAACTAGTTAGTAATCATATGCATGATCCTAGTTCATGTCAAGTGCCTAATACAACACATGCAAAATGCAACTAAGATGGGCTCGACTAATCTACAATGACATGTGAAATGCTACAACTAACACATATTCAATTTGGAATTGGAATACAAATGCAGTTAGAATGATGCGCCGAGCCCGGTGCATGCAAAACGAATGAATGGATGCAAACGTACTATCATATTGTATGCTAATTGAAACATGCCCTAGACTAACCATCGAAAGCTAGTAAATAAAAGGGAAGAAAGACGTGGGGTTGGGAGACATACACACACTCATGCACACTTATTACACAATTGCCCTCACTCGGAGGGTCCGAATAAATATTACAGTCCGAATAAATAATACTAAATTAATTATTACAGAATTTCTAATTAATTAACAAATTAAATGCAGAAAGAAGGTAGCCATAGCCCCGTCCCGGGATGCGTGAATGATGCATGCTTGACTCGTCTTGCCCGAAAACTCGCTGCCATAGCATTGTTGCTTCTGTTTACACTGTCCTGCCCCTCTGAAAATTCTGAAAGTCTCCAGAACTGCTTTGAATCATTCACTGAGTATTCTGGGATGCCACCGCCCAGAACAAGATGCCATCGGCCATTGGAATGGGATTATCGACCAAATATTATTTTCTCAGCCAAACATGTTCTGCCGGTCGGCACCCAACACTGCCGGCCGGCCAATTCTTTCTGCTGAAACTTGCAGCTGACAGCAGCAGAGGGCAAACAGTGTATGGCATGGAATTTTTGAGCAAATGTGAGCATGGCCACATTCCCTATCATGCAATGAACTCTAGGGAGCATGGCCCTTGACCCTCGGGCCATCAATTGTGCATTTCGATACATGATGGCCTAAGAGGCCAAGTTTGCAACTTGATGTAAATGCATACAACAAATAAATGAGTGCCAATACCCTATCATATTAAGATCAAGGACATCGGCGACCGAGGATTGAGACGTGTTACGTCACCTTGAGTACGAACACTCCTCAATCTTCGTGCTTGGTTTACACCCCAAACCAAGCAATGTAATGCATATATACAAACATGTCTCAAGTGTACAAAAGACTTAGTTACAAAACAAGCCAAATGCAATGTAAGCTACAATGCAAGTGTGCAATGTGCCAAGCATGCAATGCTACAATACAACCTAGTTAGGCAACTAGGCAAAGTAGTAAACATGCAACAATGCATTGACTACAAGGATGCAACAAACATGCAATGTAATGAGTATACTACAAGATACAAATGCACGGACTTACACTAGGATGGAGGAACCTCAGCCACCTCCCCAAAACAGTGGCCAAAGTGCACTAAAATGATGATGCCAATCATGCAAAATAAGCATGCAAAGTAATGAGCCTAAGACTAAGGCATGAAAGGCAGCTTTCAAGGGCACTCACAAGATGACAAACATGGATTCTAGGCTAACATATTAAGCTCTGAAAATGCATAGAGGAAGATGCCAAATCAACCATGTCATGCAAGCAAGGCATGCAACAATGACCCAAACTTGAAGCCAACCAAGAGGGGTCGAACCATGGCCATGTTAATCAAACCCCAATGGACCAAAATGACCTAAAACAGTCCTAGAGGACTCCAAAATAGGGCTGGAACATGCATGGGATAGGGCAAAAAACATGCTACGAAATGGGCATCAAAACAAAGACATTCAAGGTCACCAAAAGAGCATTACTCTACACCTCCCCCCACCAAACATGGCATGGACTTTCCAACCAAAAACAGAGTTTTAATGCATCAAAATACACCCTAAAACCTACATGAATGGAAGCCCAAGGACTCAAACACATAGGCATGCACAAGGATTCAAACATGGAGCATAAGACCGCATCTCTTCAAGGCATTGAAAGGATAACAAATGCAAGCATGTAAGCACAAAACATGGTCTGAAACGACATAATAAGTGAGTCCAAATCACTAAAATAGCCAAGGTAATGCATGCTAATGACTCACACACCCTATGTCAACATGCTAGAATGCAAAGAGACTATACAAACCATGAAAGGCATGACCAAATCAACACTCAATAGACCTCAAGCATGGCAAAATAGGACCAAAAACTTCACCAAGCTAGGCAAAAAAATGCAAGCATGATGGTCTAATGGCAAGATGCATTTCTAGGCAAAATGGGGGAAAACAAAGCAAGTGTATTATGCATGCAAAGGGTCAACAAACCAACATGCGACAGAGGTGTAATACGACCAAAAAACACCCGAAAACCTCTGAAATGGAGCCAAAGACAACTAGGTATGCATGCTACCTTTATAAGCCTTAAACACAAGCAAAAGAGACACAAGGGAAGTGGGCTCTCCCTCCCCTATGCAAGACCTCAAAACCTCTTCTTCACCACTGAAAATCCACTGGATTTCAGTGGTGAGAAGGTCAACACACAATAATAACCAAAGCTTAACAAAGAAGGCACCAAAAGGGCAAACAAAGGCCTTAGAGGGGGAGATCGACCCCCAACACCAAAACAACCTTAATGAAGTATCTTAAGCATGCAAATATAAGACTTTTTTCAGTTATACACAAAGTCTAAAACAATAAGCAAGGTAGGTAAAAGACTAGTGCAAGATTGGGGAATATAAAGTAAAAGTGTTACCCTTGGAGAATCCTTGAAGAACAGCAAATGCAGCCCTCTTCTTCTGATCGAAACCAGTCCAAAACCTTAAGAACAAACCCTCAATGCCTCCCAAAGTCGAAGTATGGTGTAATAGTGTGTGTTTTAGTGCAATACTATGAACTAAACACATTTTTAAGCTATAGAACACACACAAAATGAAGAGAGAGAGGGAGATATAGAGAGAGAGGATGATTGTAGACACCCCATTTTTGACCGTCCTCAAGACTTGGACGTCACCGTTTGAACACTCGGTGATTACCCATGTTTGTGTTCGTTTAGAGTTCCCGGAGGTCTCGGCTCGCGCGCCTTGTCTCAGGATCTCCGAACTCGACCGTTTAGTGTCTGGTTTTGCACTAAACACTTGTGTTTTGCCTTTGAGAGGCAGGGTAGGGCTTGTAGACCATCCCCACCCACCACCGGCAGTGGCTAGAGGCCACCGGCTGGTTTTTGCTGCCACCGGCAATATATTGCCGGTCGGCACTATTTGTTGCCGGTCAGCACTTTTTAGTGCCGGCCGACACTCTTTTGGCCAAGATGGCATTTTTGGCCGGCCGATTACTGTGCATCTGCTTTTGCAGATATTTTAAGACAGCTGTCTTGCTTTTGCTAACTGGTCTCCTCCTCCGATGACTCGGACTCCGCCTCTGCCTCCGTCTCTGACTCCTCGTCATCATCATCGTCCGGGACTGGAGCTCGCGAGCTACTCCCGACATGAGTACGCCCTCCCCTGATACGGGGAAATATCCTGCCCTCCTCATCTCTCCCCCGAGCAGGGACAGAAGGTCCGGCCGGAGCACCTCCTGCCATAGGAATCTGGAAAGGAGGCTGAAAAAGTACACAAAAGGGAAATGCATCAGTATACTGTAGACAGTTTAAAGGTGCAGAATGCAGTGTATGAATACAGTAAGAGTGCCGTGAACAGTCTAGCAATGCAGAATGCAGTGTGTGAATACAGTGTATGAATGCCGTGAGCAGTTTAACAGTGCAGAATGCAGTGTGCGAGTACAGTATAGGAATACCGTGAGCAGTTTATCGGTACAGAGTTTAGTGCAGAATGCAGTGTATGCAGTGTATCAGATGTTGTGAGCTCAGTGTGTCAGATGTTGTGCCATGAATCAGATTATGTAAAGCAGTGGATGAATGGTTTGAGGCCAGTGTCAGAAGGACATACCGGTATGCTGTAGACGGCTAGGAGGTCAAATGTCCGCTGAAGCATCCCTATCATCGAGGCATTCATCGCCAACGACTGACGGGTGTACTCAGAAGAAGCCTGCAAAAGTATCAGATGCATCAATATTCTGTGGAATATCAAGTAAACTGAAATGAAATGACTTACGAAATGCAGTAGGGGAACACAAACCCCGGTTTACCGGGGCACCCTTTTCGACCATTCG
>NW_021024534.1:235790-265766 GCF_004153795.1 Camellia sinensis
AAATATTATTTTCTCAGCCAAACATGTTCTGCCGGTCGGCACCCAACACTGCCGGCCGGCCAATTCTTTCTGCTGAAAACTTGCACTGACAGCAGCAGAGGGCAAACAGTGTATGGCATGGATTTTTGACAAATGTGAGCATGGCCACATTCCCTATCATGCAATGAACTCTAGGGAGCATGGCCCTTGACCCTCGGGCCATCAATTGTGCATTCGATACATGATGGCCTAAGAGGCCAAGTTTGCAACTTGATGTAAATGCATACAACAAATAAATGAGTGCCAATACCCTATCATATTAAGATCAAGGACATCGGCGACCGAGGATTGAGACGTGTTACGTCACCTTGAGTACGAACACTCCTCAATCTTCGTGCTTGGTTTACACCCCAAACCAAGCAATGTAATGCATATATACAAACATGTCTCAAGTGTACAAAAGACTTAGTTACAAAACAAGCCAAATGCAATGTAAGCTACAATGCAAGTGTGCAATGTGCCAAGCATTGCAATGCTACAATACAACCTAGTTAGGCAACTAGGCAAGTAGTAAACATGCAACAATGCATTGACTACAAGGATGCAACAAACATGCAATGTAATGAGTATACTACAAGATACAAATGCACGGACTTACACTAGGATGGAGGAACCTCAGCCACCTCCCCAAAACAGTGGCCAAAGTGCACTAAAATGATGATGCCAATCATGCAAAATAAGCATGCAAAGTAATGAGCCTAAGACTAAGGCATGAAAGGCAGCTTCAAGGGCACTCACAAGATGACAACATGGATTCTAGGCTAACATATTAAGCTCTGAAAATGCATAGAGGAAGATGCCAAATCAACCATGTCAATGCAAGCAAGGCATGCAACAATGACCCAAACTTGAAGCCAACCAAGAGGGGTCGAACCATGGCCATGTTAATCAAACCCCAATGGACCAAAATGACCTAAAACAGTCCTAGAGGACTCCAAAATAGGGCTGGAACATGCATGGGATAGGGCAAAAAACATGCTACGAAATGGGCATCAAAAACAAGACATTCAAGGTCACCAAAAGAGCATTACTCTACACCTCCCCCCACCAACATGGCATGGACTTTCAACCAAAAACAGAGTTTTAATGCATCAAAATACACCCTAAAACCTACATGAATGGAAGCCCAAGGACTCAAACACATAAGGCATGCACAAGGATTCAAACATGGAGCATAAGACCGCATCTCTTCAAGGCATTGAAAGGATAACAAATGCAGAGATGTAAGCACAAAACATGGTCTGAAACGACATAATAAGTGAGTCCAAATCACTAAAATAGCCAAGGTAATGCATGCTAATGACTCACACACCCTATGTCAACATGCTAGAATGCAAAGAGACTATACAAACCATGAAAGGCATGACCAAATCAACACTCAATAGACCTCAAGCATGGCAAAATAGGACCAAAAACTTCACCAAGCTAGGCAAAAAAAATGCAAGCATGATGGTCTAATGGCAAGATGCATTTCTAGGCAAAATGGGGGAAAACAAAGCAAGTGTATTATGATGCAAAGGGTCAACAACCAACATGCGACAGAGGTGTAATACGACCAAAAAACACCCCGAAAACCTCTGAAATGGAGCCAAAGACAACTAGGTATGCATGCTACCTTTATAAGCCTTAAACACAAGCAAAAAGAGACACAAGGGAAGTGGGCTCTCCCTCCCCTATGCAAGACCTCAAACTCTTCTTCACCACTGAAAATCCACTGGATTTCAGTGGTGAGAAGGTCAACACACAATAATAACCAAAGCTTAACAAAGAAGGCACCAAAAGGGCAAACAAAGGCCTTAGAGGGGGAGATCGACCCCAACACCAAAACAACCTTAATGAAGTATCTTAAGCATGCAAATATAAGACTTTTTTCAGTTATACACAAAGTCTAAAACAATAAGCAAGGTAGGTAAAAGACTAGTGCAAAGAGGGGAAATATAAAGTAAAAGTGTTACCCTTGGAGAATCTTGAAGAACAGCAAATGCAGCCCTCTTCTTCTGATCGAAACCAGTCCAAAACCTTAAGAAACAACCTCAATGCCTCCCAAAGTCGAAGTATGGTGTAATAGTGTGTGTTTTAGTGCAATACTATGAACTAAACACATTTTTAAGCTATGAACACACACAAATGAAGAGAGAGAGGGAGATATAGAGAGAGAGGATGATTGTAGACACCCCATTTTTGACCGTCCTCAAGACTTGACGTCACCGTTTGAACACTCGGTGATTACCCATGTTTGTTTCGTTTAGAGTTCCCGGAGGTCTCGGCTCGCGCGCCTTGTTCAGGATCTCCGAACTCGACCGTTTAGTGTCTGGTTTTGCACTAAACACTTGTGTTTTTGCCTTTGAGAGGCAGGGTGGTAGGCTTGTAGACCATCCCCACCCACCACCGGCAGTGGCTAGAGGCCACCGGCTGGTTTTTGCTGCCACGCGGCAATAATATTGCCGGTCGGCACTATTTGTTGCCGGTCAGCACTTTTTAGTGCCGGCCGACACTCTTTTGGCCAAGATGCATTTTTGGCCGGCCGATTACTGTGCATCTGCTTTTGCAGATATTTTTAAGACAGCTGTCTTGCTTTGCTCCCCTCCATACACGTGTATGGAGGGATCTCCCTCTTATGAAGCTTGTCTTGTAAGCTTTACAAGACAAGAGTGCCATATAGAGAGGAGAGGGTCTCTTGGCTTAGAGAGGTTAGAGAGTTTAGATATTTTGAGAGCAAAAAACAGCCATTGTTAAGCTCTGGTTTTAGGGTTTGAGTTAGATACACTCCCTATATCTCTTTCCCTCTTTTTTGTGCACTAGGTGTTTTGGTCTTACTATTGCACACAAACACTAGTGTTTCACCTCCTTTGGCTCTTGAGGTTCTAAAGGACGGTTTTGAATTTTGGTGTTGGATCCAAGCTAAAGGAGGCCATTGGAGCACCATTTGTGAAGGATCATCAAGGGTAAGAAACTTACACCTTTATTCCCCATTTTTGCATGATTTTCTACCTATCTTAGAGCTGTTTTTGTGCTTATTGTATAACATAAAAAGTTCTGTTTTTAGGCCCTCTTTATTGTTTATTAAGAGTGTTTTGTTGTTTGAGGTGGTTGACCCCCCTTAGCCTTGAAAGGCCTCATTTGGGCCATTTTGTGCTAGCTCCGGGATTTTGGTGTTGGGGTCTCTTCACCACTGAAATCTTGAGGGATTTCAGTGGTGAAGAAGATGCCTTGAAGTCCAAAGAAGAAGAGGGCCACCCCCTCTCCTTGTTTGTCCTTGAAAATGGCATGTTTTGGCCTCTTGAGAGAGCCTATGCTTGAGTGTGTGTTGAGCATGTTTAGGCTGTTTTTCATGCTTATATATCCATAATATAACATGATTTTAAGTTGGTTTTGGTACTCCATGCATGCTTAGCATAGTGCCTTGTAATGCCTTGTTATGCCTTAACATGTCTTAGGTTGTGTGCCTTTGTTTCTAGCATGTTTTAGGCTTACATTTGTGAAGTTTATGTGCTTATTTTGACATGTTTCAGATCTATCCTAGAGTATTTGGGTTTGATTTTAGCATGCATTATATAGCTCCTTTGTATTTGGGCTTGTGGCCTTGAGTATGTGCATGTGTAGCATGACATCTTTGCATCGATTTGGTGATTTGGGGTCCCCCCACATGTTATTTCAGTCCCATTTCCATGCTTGTTTGATTGCCTTGTATTGCTCTTTAATGCTTTGGAAGCTTGTGTAGTAATGCTCCATGTTTTGGTGTCTATGCATGCCTTTGTATTTGAGTCACTTAGATGCCATCTAAGTAGTCCTTTAGCCTTGTTTTGACATGCTAAAAAATCTGTTTTTAGTCGCTTAATGCATGCCAAGTTTGTTGTGATAAACGTGCTTCAAAGCTTCATGACTTGCCTCAAGTACTCGGACCATGCTTGCATGCATTTGCTTGTCTTGTTTAACATGATTTGGCATCGTTTTAGCATGATTTCAATTTCTTATGTTGCATGCTAATTAGTCCATGATTCCCCCTTTCAAATGTGTTTGAGGGTTGTTCAACTTGTGCCCAAGTGTTGGCCTTTCAATATGTGTATGTGTGCATGTGTATTTGGCCCCCTCATTTTAGCATTTTGGCTACTGTTTTGGGCCTTATTAGAGCTGCCTAATTCATGTATAAGACCACCTTAGCATTGGTTTGCATTGCTATATGTATGCTTGTATGCTTGCATAAGTTTGTTGCCATGCCATGTTGCATCCTTAGTTTGTATGCTTAGGTTTCATTGCATCTTGCATGCATGCCTTGTTCCTTGAATTTGGGTGATGGTTGGGCTTTAGTTTGTTTGATTGGTTTGCATTGCATTTGAAATCAAAGTTGCATACTTGGTTCTTTGGGCCATCATTCATGGAAATGCGTGATTGGTGGTCCGAGAATCGAGGCACATGCCCCTTTGAGTCATTATCATGATAAGGGACATGGTTGGTGCATATATGCCTTGAATTGTGCTGCCATGCTTTGCCTTGTCCTCTGTTGCTGTCATTTGCAGATTCTGCAGGAACATTCTGCCGATCGGCAGTGTAAGGTGCCGGCCGGCAATCTTTCCTCTGCCGACAACTCCATTTTGTGCCGATGGCCACATACCACTGCCGATGGAAATTCCACTCAGCCGGTGGTACTCCCCAGTGTCCAGGGATGTAATCCTGAGGTTTTGACAGCCTCCAGAGGAGTGAAGGAAGGAAAACAGAGGCAGCCTATGCATGGCGGCGCGTTTCCCGAGGCGATTTTTCTGTTTTAATTAATTTATTTAATTCGTTAATTAAATTAATTTGTAATATTAATTAGCTTGCGTAGTTAATTAATCTGTAATATTTATTCGATCCCTCCGAGTGAGGGTAAAGATGTAATAAGTGTGCGTGAGTGTGTGTATGTCTTCCAACCTCACGTCTTTCTTCCCTTTTATTTACCTGCTTATGATGGTAGATTAGGGCACGTTTAATTTAGCATACCTTATGCTATGCATGTGTGCATTCATGCATTTGTATTGCATACATTAGGCTCGGTACATCACACTAATTGCATTTGTATTTCAAATTCTAAACTGAATATGTGATAGTTGTGCATTTTCACATGCCATGTTTAGGATAGCCGAGCCTATTCTAGCAACAATTTGTATGCGATGCATTAGGCACTTAACATGGACTTGGATCATGCATGTTTGCTAACAAGTTCTTTGTTTTTGCATGGAGTACGATGTAAGTATGTTTAAATGCTTTAGCATATCGCATGCGTGTGAATGCTGCCATAACAGTATGCCTGCCATGCGGCTAAGTGCTTATGTGTTAAACTGCTTTGAATGCCTGTGGGTGGAGGCTGGATTGTTTGAGTTGGAAAAACTCGTTGAAATCCGCATTTTAGCCTACTTGCGAGTAGCAAACCCAAAACATTTATCAAAACAAACGGATATGCAATGTTTCTTTCCAAATTAGGCAATCTAGTCTATACTTGTTTGCTGCGCGCATAACATAGTAATTCTAGGCTAATAATTGGTTTAAGAACACATAAAGTTTTCAAAAACGGATATCACGGTTAGTAGAGGCCGGTCTTCGGACCGGGCGAAAGGGGGTGCTCATAGCTGACCTTCCCCGATCGTACCCAAGCTCCCGAGCCGAGACAACTCCGGTGATGACGGACATGTGGCCTTCGGCACCAAGTCGGGGTTTCCTAAATTCTCCCATAAAAAATATTTAGGTGGCGACTCTGTATCTGGAAAAGCAGTCCATGTTTGGCACTACTTTTTTTAAAAAATCTGTTTCTCAAAACGATTTGCCAGATTTGGACTCTTTGGTTCAGATTAAGAACTGCGACACAAATCGCGAGTCCGAACTGTAGCGTGAGGTCCCACGCGGGCGCCGTTACAATGATATATCAGATATATGTATGTATTAGGTCTGGATTTTCTTAACCAAAACAAAGGAGAGAGGAGGGGCTCTTATATAGACCAAGGGAAAGGCTAAGCTTCCAAGAGAAGCTATCCTAAAGGGTCAAGGCTTCTAAAGGAAGCTAAGTAAAGGGTGCAAGGCTTCCTTAGGAAGCTGGGACAGGTGTCCAAGCTTCTTGAGGAAGCTAAGACAAAGGTCTAAGCTCCCTCAAGAAGCTAGACCAAAAAGGTGCAAAAGGGGCAAAACAGCCACACTCGTGCATGGACGGCCAGGTTTGTACACTCCAACTGGCACAACTGGCATGTGTTATGCCTGAAAAAGGTAAAAAAGTGATACCGGCCAGAAAATGAGGCCATCGGCCAAATAATGTGCCGTCGACCACTCATAGTGCCGACCGGCCAATGGACTATTTCACCAATGGCCGGTATCAAGAAGACACGGTCGGTGGCCTCAAACCACGGCCGGTGGGTCTCAGGGGGGGCTAACAAGCCACTCCCTGTCTCAGAAACAAAAACACAAGTGTTTGGTGCAAAACCAACCACAGAACAGTCGAGTTGAGAGATCCTGAAGCAAGGTGCGTAGCCGAGACCTCCGGGAACTCAAAACAAACACGAGCATGGATGATCACCGAGCGTTCAAACGGTGCCTACCAAGTCTTGAGGACGGTCAAAAATGGGGTGTCTATAGTTGTCCCTCTTTGACAGAACTCGAAAGTCATAACAATGACGGGAGTGAGTGTCAAAGCCCAGAGACGACCCATTTTTGACAAGGCCGAAGACTTAGAAAAACATACAAGCTACAGACAAGATATGTGCCCGAAGGCGGGGGCAAAATGCACTTGACAATGCAAGAAGCCGAACATAACTTATGATCATGCAAAGAAAGCTGTAACGAAGCATAACATGTAACAGTTTTAAGCAATCAACACAAATCCAACTATATTACAATGCGGAAGGGATGTAAGAGAATCATGTAATTCTCGCTATGTTTCACGCGGAGAATACAACACCTGTGCGGTTCGTTTGGTTGTACCGGTTTCAAATGAACCGTACATACAATACCGTGCCTGAAAGAGAAAGAAAACTTAACAGGTACAACATTGTTAGAAGTATGCAGCCAATGCAATTGAAAGTGCGTGACAACGCAAGTCGAGTAGGATGCATAACAATGCAATTTGGGGCAAGCATAACAATGCTATGAAGGCACAAACACATGTAAGTAAAGAACACGTGGCGATGTGTACAATGTGCGTGATGGGGAACTTGAACACATGAGACTAAAGCAATACGTGACAACGCATACAATGTGTATAGAAAGAAATTTGAACACATGTAAGTAAAGCATGACGCGACAACGCATGCAATGTGTATAGAAAGGAACTTGAACACATGTAAGTAAAGCATAACGCGACAACGCATGCAATGTGTATAGAAAGGAACTTGAACACATGTAAGTAAAGCATAACACGACAACGCATGCAATGTGTATAGAAAGGAACTTGAAATATGGTAAAGATAAGTTATTCGTGATGTTAAAAATGTAAAACACTGCAACACAGCATAATTGAAGCTATTTGTGGAGTTCACAAGATACAAAAAGGATACGGGAAGAGGTGTTCCTCGTACATACAGAGCCTTGCTCAGAAAAGCCACGGCCTGAGATCAACTCGAAGGCCTACTAACGTTCCGAAAGTACGCTTTTCCGCACTGTCTTGGGTAATGAAGGTGCCAGACTGCGTAATTGACCCGAACGAGGGCGTAGGATGTGCATTGATCGCAAGGGGAGGTTACCGGTATCAATTCCGATACTTTGCTACCCTGCTTTTCTTTTGCTTTACTTTCCTTTTTACTGGTAGTTTAAGCACATTGCACTGCCTCAGGCGGGTTTTACTTTTTCAAAAATGTGTATTTTCGCAAAACATATGAGGGAAATGAAACAGCTATTTTGTTCGAAAAAAAAAGGAGTTACATTTGTGCTTTCTATGCATCGCATCGCATGGTATCACATAAAAATGTGAACGAAATTGAACTTGGTTTTGAAAATTAAGCACTTACATCATAATGATCAGGTAGTGAACCGACTTACAACTCGATAAGCAAAACAAAGAAACTCGATAAGTTAACTGAGTGTGAGTACAACTTGGTAAACAACACAAAGGCTTAAGGAATGTGAAATACAACTCGATAAGCAAATTTACAATAACTCGATAAGCAAATGGGCGTGACGCCGCAAAAATCATCATCGGAGGGCATCGGAAGTGGTGGCATTCCACAAATTTTTAGCATGTTCAACATGTAAATAGCTCAGGGGGCAAGAAGGAATACCACCAGCCACAGGGGAAAGCCATCGGCCTCAAGTAATGGCCATCAGCCAGCATATTTGATCAATCGACCAAAAGTTGTGGTCGGTCGGCACTATACTTGGCTGGCCGGCCATAAACGACAGAGACTAGCAGAATGCTGACATCTGTCCTCCACTCAACCTTATCCCCTACAAAAGGTTTCAGCTTCGTAGTTTTTCTCAATTCCATATTGATTTGCTCCAAACATAAGAGTTTCTTGCCCAAAATCTCACAACTTGGATCGCTAACTTGGACGGCTCAGAAAAGCTAAACTTCCGGGGTTTCGGTATGAATGCACTATTCACGCTGAGTCGCAGTCCGCTGCACTTTGCATTTCTCCACGCCGCGGTAGGGTTTTGGAATCCGGTAACACATGTCTTTAGCTTTGGCGGGCAAGAGGTGTGTCCTACCTTCGAAGACTTCCAAGCTTTGATGGAATCCGAGCATGATGGGGAAATCTTACCCCAGCTTCGCTTTGGCCACGCCCAAGCCTTAGGACGAATGTGTGGACTTACTATGCACGACGCTCGATCTTTGATTTGTGACGGAATGTTGGATGTTCCGAGTTTGATTTGTCGATTTTCCAATGCCGGCGACCGCAGTGACCATCATTGGCAAGGCTTTCGGCGACATGCCCTCTGTTTGTGCATGTTATCTCATTTCTTGTTTGTCTCGGGCTCCGGAGGGTCTAGCGTCCGGTTGATTGAAGTTGCCCGAGGCTTGAAGGAGGGCAAGGGCTGCATTGCCATGACTCTGGCTGAGACGTTGATAGGCTTGGATGCCTTTTATCGCTGGGAGACAACCAGATTTGCGGGGAGTCCACTACTACTGCAGGTAATGTTTCCCACCCGATCTCACATATGTATTGCTCACACCACTCAGCCCTCGAGCTCAATTTTTCTCACAAAACCCTTTTCTTACTTTTCTTACATCGTTCATCTCTCTATTCTTTATTCTCTCATTTTTCATCCCTTCCCAAGTGTGGTTGATGGATAAGTTGCAGGTTGTGGACTCTTGCCCGGCTTACTCAGCTTGCGGCTACTTCTTCCGACGTCGTCTGGTCGATGCCCTTGATGAATGATGGTGGTTTGACTGGATGTGCAGTTTGTCTGCAGATCGCATTGCTTGGCGGTGCCCTTGGCTTAACCTACCGGCGATGGGCTACAGCATGTCCCGGCAGACTGGGATTCAGTTGATTAGCTTAACCCACTGTGTGTTCTACTTCCCGTTCCGGTTCCAGCGTTAGTTTGGCCATGATCAGACTTGCCCGCCAGAGGGGATAGAGTATCCTGCCACGTTCCCGGTTCGAGGTGCGCAGCTTGCTCGGCATGTTACAGCATGGGGGGCTAGGGAACTCCTGGCCCCTGCTCCTACTTTTAGTTGCACTTTGTCTGATGAGTGCATAGATTGGCTTAATGAAGAGGCACAGATTAGGCCCAGCTTGGCATCAGAGGCTTCGACCAGCTCTAAGAGGGTGCGTAGGAGCACCTGACTTGTCTATGCCCCAGATTTATTGCTTTATCAGAACTTTTCAGTTTTCTTTATGAATGTAATAAAAAGCCATTTTAATTTGTATGCGAGAGCAGGAGAACTCTGTATTGAAATCAATAAAATTGAAGGTTATGGGTACTGAAAATTTTCTGCTTTGGTCCAAAAATGGTCTAAGTTGTAAAAAGATTAATTTGAACAAAGTCAACTTTTATCAAAACTTTTCAAAACCATTTTCGATATGGATCAGAACTGGACACGCCTGAAATTTGTCACTGGGATGCACAACCCTGGATTCCAACAACTGGAAAGTTGCCCTTAGTCTGAATAGCACCGCAGCACTGCACAGCAACGGAAAGTTGCCCCTAGTCTGAAGAGCACTACACCGGAGATCATAATCGAACTCTTGAATGTTGAATAGACAAAGATGGCCGAGATGATCAAATGGACAAAATTGATCGGGGAAAAGTTGATGGCTGAACTTCAAGATGAAGTTGCCTACGTATCCCAAAGATAAGAATCAAGCCTTACGTAGTTCAAGCTTAGGTTCACTCGAGTATTTTCACTCTCCTTTTGCACTCTAACTTTTGCCAAGGTCGCCCTTTCGGGTTTTCAACCTTGCGAGCTCAGTTTTTATAATTTCTAATTTTTCATGCTCTAATTTTTGCCTAGGTCGCCCTTTCGGGTTTTCGGCCTAGCGAGCCTCTCAGGGGTAATACTTCTTCAACTTGTCCATGTTGATCGGTTGTGAGAACTCTAGGCCATCTAGATCCATCAGAACCACAGCTCCACCTGACCAGATAGACTTGATGATGTAGGGACCAGTCCAATTGGGTCTGAACTTGCCCCTAGGGTCGTGAATGGGAGCTCGGTTGTCCTTGAGCACCAAATCTCCTTCTTTCAAATTCCTGGACTTAACTTTCTTGTTAAAAGCCCTGGCGATTCAGCGCTGATAACCTTGAACATGGTACAGTGCTTTCAGTCTGCGCTTGTCAAAGAGCATGAGTTCTTCAAATCTACTCTGTTGCCAATCTGCTTCGGCTATCGGATACTCGGCCAGTACTCTTGAAGACGGAACCTCAATTTCAATAGGTAGAACGGCCTCCATCCCATAAACTAATGAGTACGGGGTTGCCCCAGTAGAAGTTCTAATTGAAGTCCAGTACCCCCACAAGGCAAACGGCAGCTTGTCTGGCCAATCCCGGTAGGTTTCCACTATCTTCTGCAATATGTGTTTAATATTCTTGTTGGCGGCCTCGACCGCTCCATTGGTTTGCGGCCGATATGTAGACGACTTATGAAAAGCCACGTTGTATTTTTCTAACAAGTCAATCACTTCCTTCTTGAAGTGGGAACCGTTATCTGAAATGACCTCGTTCGGGACCCCGTACCGACAAATGATGTTGTTCCTGATGAACTTTGCAACGTGCGACGCCTTCAACACTGCATAAGATTGGGCCTTAACCCACTTCGTGAAATAATCTATCGCGACCAGGATGAACTCATGCCCATTCGATCCTTTTGGAGTAACAGCCCTGATCACGTCAATTTCCCAAACTGAAAATGGCCATGGCGAAGTCATGTTGTACAGCTTCGACGGCGGAATATTCATGCGGTTTGCGTGGATCTGACACTGGTGGCATCACCGAACAAAGCTGATACAATCCTCCTCTATGGTGGACCAGTAGTAACCCTGTCTGAGGATTTTCTACGCTAGCATTACCCCGTTCATATGTGCTCCACATTCTCCTCCATGGATGGCCTCCATTAGGGGCTTCGATTCATCAGCTTCTACACATAGCTTATGCATTCCCAAATGACCTCTCTTATACAGCTTACCCCCACAAATGATGAACTGAACGGCCATTCTTCTTATTACCCTTTTATCCTTGGCATTTACCCCTGGCGGATATGCTTCATTCTCCAAGAAATTCCAAATGTCGTAATACCAGGGGTTCTCGTCCTGGACCTCATCTATGGCAGCAATTGATTCATATGCGGCGCAAACTTTTGGTCAATGATGATCGGACGCATCTGGACTCCAAACGGGATGTCTATCATGAAAGATAGAGTTGCTAATGAGTCTGCGAACCTATTGTTCTCTCTTAATAGATGAGCGAAGTTTAGCTTCTCAAACCGAGGAATCAACAAGTCCAAGGTCTGGTGGTACATTATCATATTTTCTTCTTTGACTTTCCAATCTCCTTTTGCTTGAGATACAACAAGGTTCGAGTCTCCGATGACGTCCAACCGTTTTGCCCCTAGTTCCAAGGCTGCTTCTAAACCGGCAATGCACGCCTCATATTCTGCTTCGTTGTTTGAGACTTTGAATCGGAGTTTGAAGGCTAAAGGGATACAGGAATTGTCGGGTGCTATCAGCAACACCCCTATTCCATACCCGTACTAATTTGACGCTCCGTCAAAGTACATCGTCCAAAACTCGTCGTCGATATGCAAAATGGCCTCATCTGGGAATAAGTACTCAACTGCTTCACCTCCTTCCACTGGATGATCGGCTAAGAATTCTGCCACTGCTCTTCCCTTGACTGACTTGCGCATTACATACTTCAGATCGAATTCAGAAAGCAACAGCAACCAACGAGCTAGCCTACCCGTAAGTGTTGGTTTCTTAAAAAGATATTTGATGGGATTCAGTCGTGAAACCAACATTACGGAGTGAGCTAACAGTTAGTGCCGCAACTTCTTGGTAGCCCATACCAAGGCTAAGCAAGCATTTTCCAACGGTGTGTAACGGGTCTCATACTCCAGCATCTTCTTGCTGAGGTAATAGATGGCTCTCTCCACCTTGTCTTCTGATTCTTGCGCAAGCATGCAGCCCATTGTAGTCTTAGTCACTGAAAGGTACAATATCAACGGTCTCCCCGGCTCTGACGGTGACAACACGGGTGGGTTCTGTAAGTATTCTTTGATCTGTTCAAAAGCAGCTTGGCATCGGCCGTCCCACTGGAACTTCATTCCTTTCTTCAGGAGACCAAAAAGTGGTTCACAAGTCAAGGTTAATTTTGAGATAAACCGTCTTATGAATTACACTTTACCCAGAAAGCCTCGCACCTCCTTTTCAATCCTTGGTGGTGGCATTTCTAAGATGGCCTTGATTTTGGAAGGGTCGACTTCAATGCCTCTTTGCATAATCAGGAACCCCAGCATTTTTCCCGCTATAACACCAAACGTACACTTCTGAGGATTCAGTCGTAACCAAAATTCTCTGATCCTTTGAAAGAACTTTTGCAAGGCGGTGTAGTGGCCCTCTCTTTCTTTGGACTTGACAATCATGTCGTCCACGTACACCTCAACCTCTTTGTGGATCATGTCATGCAATATTGTGGTCGCGGCCCATTGATATGTAGCTCTAGCATTCTTCAATCTAAACGGCATTACTCTGTAGCAGTATGTCCCCCACGGGGTGGTGAATGCAGTCTTTTCCCGGTCTTCAGGTGCCATCACTATCTGATTATAGCATGAGAAGCCATCCATGAACAAGAGCAAAGCATGCCCCGCTGTGAAATCCACTAACTCATCAATATGCTGCAAGGGAAAGTCGTCCTTCGGACTAGCTCTGTTCAAGTACCTGAAATCCACACATATCCTAATCCTGCCATCCTTCTTCGGCACCGGAACAATGTTGGCCAACCAAGTCGGGTATTCGGATACCGGTAGGAACCTTGCGTCGATTTGCTTAGTGACCTCTTCCTTAATCTTGATGGCCCAGTCAGGGCGGATTCTCTTGAGTTTTTGCTTGATGGGTCGAGCCTCGGGGTCAAGAGGGATCCGGTGCTGTACAATCTCAGGATCGATTTCAGGCATGTCTTCGTAGGACCACGTGAAAACATCTTTGAAATCTTTTAATAAAGCGACTAAGCGCTCGCGTTCCTCCGAAGACAACGTGGACCCGACCTGGACCAGCCGCGGGTCCTTCTCAGTACCAATATTCACAGTAGTGATTTCATCCATTAAAGGCTTAACAAATCTTTCCTGCTCTTGATCAATTAATTGTTGCAAAACCGGAGGAATTTCTTCCTCGTCGTTTTTGTCAAAATTTTGAAAGTCCTGATTCAAGCAATAAACCAAAGGTACAGAAAAGTACTCAGAAACCACATCCACATCATTCTCATTAAGTGCTTCCGAACCGTCCGATTCTTCTGTTACAACAGACTCAAAAGAGAAAGAAAAAGACGACCTGGACAGGACTGTGGCATCCGAGTTATCACCCCCAGGAATACCGGACTCAGACTCAGTTGAGCTGGAACCTGATTCCGACTCACAAGACTCGGAGGAATCAGATTCCGGCTCACTACCTGACCCAGCGCTGCTTGACAAAAATCCCTCTTCATACTGCCAAATGAGAGAGGGTGCGATAGATGCATCCAAAATAGTTGCTGGTAGGCCCGCAGTCGTTCCATTCCCGATCATGCATACCGAGAAGTTATCCCCTAAGCACTTCTGTTCGATCGGAGGATCTGAAAATAGACATGCCAGTGCTACCCCCATTTCAATTTCAGCGTCCTCAGACTGCACTTTCTTACTCTGCTCAGCCTCAGCCAATGGGTTCGTCCGCTCTTCGGCGACGTCATCCCCGGGTAACTACAGATCAACGAAGATCTCAAACCCCGGCACGCGCTTCCTCTTCACGTTCAGCCACGGCTCTGGGAAGCCACAAAATGGGAAGTCCTCCCCCTCTCGAACAAAGTGTCCGTTTAGGGTACCCTGAATGGGCCGGTGCATTAAGTCAAAAGGCTTCCCCGCCTTCTTCGCTCTGGCTCTCTCCGCCATCTCCTTACCCTTCTGTATCCAATCCTCTTTGGTGGGCAGATAACCCAAGCCAAAGGCATGTGGGTTGTGTGGCACCTCGGCCAATGCTACGACGCCCTTCCGACCGCTCTTTCCCAGTCCCATCCCAGGGATGTGTTGAAGCTTGTTCATGAGGTATACTGATTGAGCACTGACATACACCCCCTCATTAACAGCTGAAATGTCCTGCACGACTCGGGCCTCAACCAGAGTAAAACCGGATAAGAACACATCCTCCATACCGTGCTTAATTTCTAGGACTGGTGTAGACACCTCCGGCGGTGGGTGGATCGATGAATTCCCAAAAACAATGGCTACTCCCTTTCCATGGGGGTATTTCACCATTTGATGCAAGGTAGAAGAAACTGCCTTCATTTGATGCAGCCACGGCCGCCCCAAGAGTAGATTGAAAGTGGCGGGAACCTCTAGGACGTGAAAGTCGATTTCATGCTGCCCGGCCCAACCTTAGTCTGAATTTTCGCTATTCCCATGACTTCTCTGCTTGTATTGTCATATGCCCAAATCACCTGGGCTGTTGGCACAAAGTTCGCGGTCTTCAAACCGATTGCATAGGTAGTCCTTGCTGGACACACATTGATGGTGGACCCTGTGTCGACAAGCACCACGGGTATCCACTTGTTCTTGCACTCCACGGAGATGTAGAGTGGCTTGTTATGGTTCGCACCTTCAGGTGGCAGTTCTTTGTCAGAAAAGGTCAACATCGGGGTAGCTCCTCCTGGAAAAACCAAGCCCACCAGTTGTTCAGGCGTGGTGTCTATAGAGAGCTTGGCCTTGTCCATGGCCGATAAGATAGCTTATCGATGCATTCGTGATGCCATAAGTAGTCCCCAGATGGAGATGTCTGCTTGTATCTTTTTCAACTGTCTCAAGACGGCCTCATCTTCAAGTTGCTTTCTTTCTACTTCTCCGCTTCCCTATCCTTCCCAGATGCCTCCGACTGGTCTAGGTGCGGGGGCTTGAAATACCGCCCGTTTCTCGTCATATGATCGACCTCACCGATATACCAGGTATCATCTGGTTGGTTACTTCCCCAATCCTCGTCCGTGTGGGCAAGACATATGTCATCGTCTTCCCACCACATCCCATCGGCAGCCGACAGACGCCTGTCCGACTCCGGTATGACCGTTCTCGTACTCACAGTACGCTCCATCCATATACTTGCAGCATTCTCTGTCTCTGTGCACATAGCAGTTTCAGTCCCCACGTGGGCCTTAGCTTTCTTGATTCTCTCAGAATCCTCAAACCTCTCCTGTTCTAACTGTGTCAGTATAACTGGTTGTTCATCAATTCCTGTATTCAAAATGCTCCAATCCTGAGTGAAATTCTTGACACCGGTGCTCTCCGGCGATTCATTTTGACTTCCGGCCCTTCTGGCCACAACTGATATTCCCGCCCCTGCCGGGCCCTGTTCTGGTTGGAATTCTTCCACAACATCTGGTTAATCATCCAGCCACCCGGTAGCCTCTGCCGATTCCTCATAATCAAACCAGTTGACTATCGGGTCCCCCGGATCTTGGTGATTGAAAAATTGGAGGTTGGCAAAGTCCTCTCCCACAGCCGCCAAATTATCTGCCCCTTGCTCAAATCTATCCCCCTGGATCACACACAGCTTTGCTCTCTCTGGCACTTCTACACTTGGCCTAGCGCAGCCTGCTGACAGAATGTAATCACTCGGATTATAGGCTTCCTCAGCGAGACTCCCAGACTGTTCAAACCTTGACTCAGTAATCCCATCCTCCTTTGCAATCTCCCCTGTTCTATCTTTGACAGTCACCACCATTGGTTCGGGTTAGGTTCTGGAGATGTCCAACATGCACAAGTTAGTGCAGTCGGGAAGGAACGCCTCCGGCTTAGGTAGGTGGGAAGAAGTGATGTAAATGCTAGGATCGTAAGACACGACCCCAATCTGGATGAAGTTGATACGTTTGGGGGGTGGAGCTTGGTTGTGTGGAGGGAGAGGGTTGGTTGTGACGTTGGGTTTTTCTGGAGGCAGGATAACCCCGTTATCGATGAGATCTTGAATCTCATGACGTAATCGGTAGCATTGGTCAGTGTCATGACCAGTGTTGATGAAATGCGCAATATTTGGCTGGGTTGTGGGTAGGGGAAGTTTTTCCGGTAATGGCCGTGGCTCTAGGGGTTTCAGGTGCCCCTTTCTGATTAAAACCCCTAAAGCCTTGGACAAGGACATGTATAATGGGGCGAAGGCTCTTTGGCTTTTGGGTTGGTGTTTAGCTGTTTGTGCATTGCTTCCAGACGCGCCGGAGAATGGCGTAACTGCCACGGTCCTTGGAGGGGGAGGGGAATGGTGGTGACCATACTCACTTCTGAGGTTCTTGCAGTTGTAACACCACTCAGGCCAGCATTGTTGTTGTGATTGAAAGTTCTTCTGGGTTGCTCCCGGTCATTATCAATTAAGCCCTGCTTCAAGGCATCTTCAATCTGTACTCCCATCTCAAGCAGATCTGAAAAGGTAGGAAAGGGGAGCACGAACATCTTCTGCATCAACTTAGGCTGGAGATTACGCACAATCATCCTAATCTGATCTTTGTCCGTGGGCCTTAGGGTCATCATCGAGGCCTTGGCTCTCCATCTGGCCACAAACTCTGAAAAGCTCTCCTTAGGCTCCTGCCTTGTCGTCTCGAGGTCACGGGTCGTAATCTCGATTTGCGTGTTATATGAGTATTGCGCAATGAAGGCCTCAGCCATCTCATCCCAGTTTCTCTTGACGTCATCTTCTAATTTGGCATACCAGATGGCTGCCACACCCGATAGGATTCGGCCAAATAGAGACAGCTTCTGTAGTCTAGTGAGGCCCATCGGCCTTAAGATATCTAAAAACAACCTCAGGTGCACCATGGGGTCACCGGACCCATCAAATCGGTCAATTTGTGGCATTTTGAACCGATCTAGCAGCATTACAGCTGCGTCCGTATATCCGTCCTCAATGTCGGGAATGGACTTGACTCCTTGGGATTTCTTAAACATCTTTTCCAGCTTACTCAACTTTAGTGCTGTGGGGTCCATTTTGAACTCGAAGGGAGAGTTGGGTACATTGATAAGCGTGGGCGCCTTGGATAGTTACAGTGGAATCGGGGGCGGAGCCAGCCCCGTTGGAATGTCTGTATCCTCTTGGACACTTTGAACATTTGGTGTCTCCTCAAGTATCAGAACCCTTGGTGGGAGAGGGGCTTGATGCGAAGCAGATGCCCCTGCTTGATGCTGTAGCCTTACGATTAACTCTACTTGTTCAGTCATAACCGTGGCCTGCTGCTTGGCAAACTCCGCCTGTCGGACTGCATCTTGCTGCATAACTTTCATGCTCTCCTGGAGCTGGCGCACCATCTCCTCTAACCTTGCCATACTGCTTTGTTGTGATTAAATTACTGGTATATATTCCCTCTCTGTAGCGAAAATTGAGACCTCAGCCTGATTGTCCACTGGTAGGGTCGACCACTGCTCGGGCAATCTTGGCTCAGACACACTGTGTCTTCTCGGCTTTCGTCTGATAACCGGGGGTAGAGAATAAAACACTGGTTGTCCGTCAACCAGATCCTCAGATCGATGGAGTCGGCGACCTCTAGTCCAAAGTTCTCGGGGGATATCTACTGGGTCAGAAGCAATCGTGTTAAACTACCCCTAGCAAGAAGATAAATAAAGCAATAAGGAAATAAATAACAAGATAATCGGGCAGCATAACAGCGTAAAATAAATATACACAACACACAGTCGGGTATCACAACACACGGTTGACAAACTGAATACACTGCTCCTCAATACTGATTATTGTCCCTGAATCACTGTTCCCTAAACTAAACCCTGATACCCATAAATAACTGATTCTTAAACACTGAACTGGCGCCCGCAGGCCTGATGCCCAAACTTGCAAACTAACACACGTGTTCCTATAGAGACACACTCCTAAAACACGTAGCAGATAACTGAGAGCCAAAACACCCCTATGTTGGGCGTAGGGTTTCCCTGTCCTATTTTGTCAGGAACTAGGGTTTCACTATGCACGCTGCGGTTTCAAACAACCTACAATCGGGTAAGCAACCTGTCCTAGTTTGGAATGGTCACTATGGATTCCGAATATGCACTAGGTCGAATGGTCAAAAGGGGTGCCCTGGCAAAATCGGGGTTTGTGCTCCCATACTAGCAGAGCCCGTAACCGGTCAGTCTTATGGCATGCTTCTCAAAGTGAGCCTCCGGCAAACCGTTCAGGAATAGCAGACGGCAAACACGGTGTCCTAGGCGCACCAATGCACATGCAATGCAAAGAAACACATAAGTGTAGTCAAAACAAGATATCATGACTTCGAGTCAAGTTCTCTAAATCCCCAGCAGAGTCACCAAAAACTGTAGACGCGCTCGTGTGGGGCCTTCGTGCTACAGTTCGGACTCGATTTTTGTCACGGTCCTTAATCTGAACCAAAGAGTCCAAATCTGGCAAATCGTTTTGAGAAAAACAGATTTTTAGAAAAGAAGTGCCAAACATGGACTGCTTTGCTAGATACATAGTCGCCACCTAAATATTTTATTTTGAAAAATTTAGGAAACCCTGACTCGGTGCCAAAGGCCACGTGTCCGTCATCACCAAAGTTGCCTCGGCTCAGGAACGTGGGTACGATTGGGGAAGGTCAGCTATGAGCACCCCCTCTCGCCCGATCAAAGATCGACCTCTACTAACCGTGATATCTTGTTTTGAAAGCATTATGTGTTCCTATTCCGGTTATTAGCCTAGAATTACTATGTTATGCGCACAGCAAACAAGTATAGACCAAATCGACTAAATTGGAACAAAACATTTCATGTTTGTTTTGAAAATGGTTTGCTACTCGCGAGTAGGCATAAAATGCACATTTTGCCACCCTCAAGTGGGCTTTAGAAAAGATGATTTTGCCACTATCTAGTGGACTTACAACTCACAGTTTTAATGCATTATTCCAATTTAGGTAATTCAACCTTCATCCACAGGCACTCAAGCAGTTATATCATATAAGCAAGTAGCCTCATGGTAAGCATGATGTCATGTTAACATTCACACTCAAACGAGATGCTAAAGCATAAATGCTCACCTAGTACTCCGTGCCAAAACAATGAACTAGTTTGTAATCATATGCATGATCCTAGTTCATGTTAAGTTCCTAATGCAACACATGCAAAATGCAACTAAGATAGGCTCAGCTAATCTACAATGACATGTGAAATGCTACAACTAACACATATTCAATTTGGAATTGGAATACAAATGCAGTTAGAATGATGCGCCGAGCCCGGTGCATGCAAAACGAATGAATGGATGCAAACGTGCTATCATACTGTATGCTAATTGAAACATGCCCTAGACTAACCATCGAAAGCTAGTAAATAAAAGGGAAGAAAAACGTGGGGTTGGGAGACATACACACACTCACGCACACTTATTACACAATTGCCCTCACTCGGAGGGTCCGAATAAATATTACAGTCCGAATAAATAATACTAAATTAATTATTACAGAATTTCTAATTAATTAACAAATTAAATGCAGAAAGAAGGTGGCCACAGCCCCGCCTCGGGGTGCGTGAATGATGCATGCTTGACTCGTCTTGCCCGAAAACTCGCTGTCGTAGCATTGTTGCTTCTGTTTACACTGTCCTGCCCCTCTGAAAATTCTGAAAGTCTCTAGAACTGCTTTGAATCATTCCCTGAGTATTCTGGGATGCCACCGGCCATTGGAATAGGATTATCGGCCAAATATTATTCTCTCGGCCAAACATGTTCAGCCGGTCGGCACCCAACACTGCCGGCCGGCCAATTCTTTCTACTGAAACCTGCAGCTGACAGCAGCAGAGGGCAAACAGTGTATGGCATGGAATTTTCAAGCAAATGTGAGCATGGCCACATTCCCTATCATGCAATAAACTCCAGAGAGCATGGCCATCGACCCTCGGGCCATCAATTGCGCATTTCGATGCATGATGGCCTAAGAGTCCAAGTTTGCAACTTGATGTAAATGCATGCAACAAATAAATGAGTGCCAATACCCTATCATATTAAGATTAAGGACATCGGCGACCGAGGATTGAGACGTGTTGCGTCACCTTGAGTACGAACACTCCTCAATCTTTGTGCTTGGTTTGACACCCCAAACCAAGCAATGTAATGCATATATACAAACATGTCTCAAGTGTACAAAAGACTTAGTTACAAAACATGCCAAATGCAATGTAAGCTACTATGCAAGTGTGCAATGTGCCAAGCATGCAATGCTATAATACAACCTAGTCAGGCAACTAGGCAAAGTGGTAAACATGCAACAATGCATTGACTACAAGGATGCAACAAACATGCAATGTAATGAGTATACTACAAGATACAAATGCACAGACTTACACTAGGACGGAGGAACCTCAGCCACCTCCCCAAAACAGTGGCCAAAGTGCACTAAAATAATGATGTCAATCATGCAAAATAAGCATGCAAAGTAATGAGCCTAAGACTAAGGCATGAAAGGCAGCTTTCAAGGGCACTCACAAGATGAAAAACATGGATGCTAGGCTAACATATTAAGCTCCGAAAATGCATAGAGGAAGATGTCAAATCAACCATGTCATGCAAGCAAGGCATGCAACAATGATCCAAACTTGAAGCCAACCAAGAGGGGTCGAACCATGGCCATGTTAATCAAACCCCAATGGACCAAAATGACCTAAAACAGTCCTAGAGGACTCCAAAACAGGGCTGGAACATGCATGGGATAGGGCCAAAAACATGCTACGAAATGGGCATCAAAACAAAGACATTCAAGGTCACCAAAAGGGCATTACTCTACACCTCCCCCCACCAAACATGGCATGGACTTTCCAACCAAAAACAGAGTTTTAATGCATCAAAATACACCCTAAAACCTACATGAATGGCAGCCCAAGGACTCAAACACATAGGCATGCACAAGGATTCAAACATGGAGCATAAGACCGCATCTCTTCAAGGCATTGAAAGGATAACAAATGCAAGCATGTAAGCACAAAACATGGTCTGAAACGACATAATAAATGAGTCCAAATCACTGAAATAGCCAAGGTAATGCATGCCAATGACTCACACACCCGATGACAACATGCTAGAATGCAAAGAGACTATACAAAGCATGAAAGGCATGACCAAATCAACACCCAACAAACCTCAAGCATGGCAAAATAGGACCAAAAACTTCACCAAGCTAGGCAAAAAAATGCAAGCATGATGGTCTAATGGCAAGATGCATTTCTTGGCAAAATGGGAGAATACAAAGCAAGTGTATTATGCATGCAAAGGGTCAACAAACCAACATGGGACAGAGGTGTAATACGACCAAAAAACACCCGAAAACCTCTGAAATGGAGCCAAAGACAACTAGGTATGCATGCTACCTTTATAAGCCTTAAACACAAGCAAAAGAGAAACAAGGGGAGAGGGGTGTCCCTCCCCTATGCAAGACCTCAAGACCTCTTCTTCACCACTAAAAATCCACTGGATTTCAATGGTGAGAAGGTCAACACACAATAATAACTAAAGCTTAACAAAGAGGGCACCAAAAGGGCCAAACAAGGCCTTAGAGGGGGAGATTGACCCCCAACACCAAAACAACCTTAATGAAGTATCTTAAGCATGAAAATATAAGACTTTTTTCAGTTATACACAAAGTCTAAAACAATAAGCAAGGTAGGTAAAAGACTAGTGCAGGATTGGGGAATATAAAATAAAAGTGTTACCCTTGGAGAATCCCTGAAGAATAGCAAATGCAGCCCTCTTCTTCTGATCGAAACCAGTCCAAAACCTCAAGAACAAACCCTCAATGCCTCCCAAAGTCGAAGTATGGTGTAATAGTGTGTGTTTTAGTGCAATACTATGAACTAAACACACTTTTAGGCTATAGAACACACACAAAATGAAGAGAGGGAGAAGGAGATATAGAGAGAGAGGATGATATATCAGATATATGTATGTATTAGGTCTGGATTTTCTTAACCAAAACAAAGGAGAGAGGAGGGACTCTTATATAGACCAAGGGAAAGGCTAAGCTTCCAAGAGAAGCTATCCTAAAGGGTCAAGGCTTCTAAGGGAAGCTAAGCAAAGGGTTGTAGACACCCAATTTTTGACCGTCCTCAAGACTTGGACGTCACCATTTGAACACTCGGTGATTATCCATGTTTGTGTTCGTTCGGAGTCCCCGGAGGTCTCGGCTCGCGCGCCTTGCCTCAGGATCTCCGAACTTGACTGTTTAGTGTCTGGTTTTACACCAAACACTTGTGTTTTGCCTTGGAGGGGCAGGGAATGCCTTGTGAGGCATCCCCACTCACCACCGGCAGTGGCTAGAGGTCACCGGCTAGTTTTTTGCTGCCATCGGCACTATTTGTTGCCGGTCGGCACATTTTGTTGCAGGTCGGCACTATTTTCTGCCGGTCGGCACTCTTTTTTGCCAAAATGGCATTTTTGGCAGGCCGACTACTGTGCATCTGCTTTTGCTGATATTTTAAGACAGCTGTCTTGCTTTCTCTCTTGGAAGCTTGTCTTGTAAGCTTTACAAGACAATAAGCTTCTATAAAGGGAAGGCTTGTCTCTTGGCTTGAGGGGTTAGAGACTTTAGACATTTTAGAGACAAAAAAACACAGAGAGAAGCTCTGTTTTTTAGGGTTAGGATCCATACATATCCTATCTCTCTTTTTCTCTCTTTGTGCTCTAGGTGTTTTGTGTCTTACTATTGCACATAAACACCTAGTGTTTCACCTTTGTCTAGCTACTGAGGTTCTAAGGGACTGATTTTAGTGTTTTGGTGTTGGATTCAAGCCAAGGAAGGCCATTGGAGCATCATTGTTGAAGAGGTCTTCAAGGGTAAGAATCTCACCCCTTTATTCCCCATTACCTTATTTCTACCTATCTTAGAACTGTTTTTGTGCTTAGTGTATAATACAAAAAAGTTCTATTTTTTAGTCCTCTTGATTGTTTAGTAAGAGTGTTTTGTGATTTGAGGGTGTTTGACCCCTCTTAGGCCTTGAAAGGCCTCATTTTGTGCTATTTTGTGAGAACTCTGGGATTTTGGTGTCGGGGTCTCTTCACCACTGAAACCTTGAGGGATTTCAGTGGTGAAGGTGATGCCTTGAAGTCCCAAGAAGGAGAGGGCCACCCCCTCTCCTTGTTGTCCTTGAAAAGGGCATGTTTTGGCCTCTAAAGGGAGCCTATGTTTGAGTGTGTGTTGAGCATGTATAGACTGTTTTTCATGCTTATATTTCCATAATATAACATGATTTTAAATTGGTTTTGGTACACCATGCATGCTTAGCATACCTACCATGTAATGCCATGTTATTGCCTCAATGTGCCTTAGGTTGTTAGCCCTTGTTGGAGCATGTTTTAGGCTTAGTCTTGTGAAGGTTTTGCGCATATTTTGCCATGTTTTAGGTCTGTCCATGGTTGTTTGGGTCGGATTTGGCATGCTTAGTATAGCCTCTTTGCATTCCGGCTTGTTGGCCTTAAGTATGTGCATGTATAGCATGACATCTTTGCATTGATTTGGTGATTTGGGGCCACCCTACGTGTTATTTCAGTCCCATTTTCATGCCTATGTGTTTGCCTTGAATGCTTCTTTAATGCTTTGAAAGCATGTGTGGCATGTTCCGTGTTTTGGCCATAGTGCATGCTTTGAAATTGAGCCCCTTTAGATGCCATCTAGGGAGTCCCTTTTGCATGGTCTAGGTCTGTCTTGCACCTATTTTAAGCCCTCCTAGTCTTGCGAGGCTTGGTTGGCTTAACCATGGTTCAAGTCCCCTTGACCGGCTTCAAGTACTTGGACCATTTTGCATGTTAATGTTAGCCTATCTTGTTGCTTGGTTTGACACCATCCTCATGCATTTTCAGAGCTCATGTTGCATGTTAATTGTCCATGATATGCCTCTTTCAAGTGTGCTTGAGAGTTGTCCAATTTGTGCCTAAGTGTTAGTCCTTGTGTGCATGTGTGTTTGCATGCCATTTAGCCCTCATTTTATAGCATTTTGGCCGCTGTTTTGGGCCCATTTAGAGCTGCCCAAATCATGTTTAAGTCCACACTTTCATTGGTTGGCATTGCCTCATGTTTGCTTGTATGCTTGCATAAATGTCTTGCCATGCCATGTTGCATCCTTAGCTTGCATGCCTAGGTTGCATTGCATCTTGCATGCATGCCTTGTTCCTTGAATTGGTGATAGGAATTGGGCCTTGATTTGTTTGTTTGGTTTGCATTTCATTTGACATGAAAGTTGCATACTTAATTCCTTGGGCCATCATGCATGGAAATGCGTGATTGGTGGTCCGAGAATCGAGGCACATGCCCCTTTGAGTCATTACCATGATAAGGGACATGGTTGGTGCATATATGCCTTGAATTGTGCTGCCATGCTTTGTCTTGCCCTCTGTTGCTGTGAGTTGCAGGTTCTGCAAACTTTCTTTGCCGACCGGCAGTAAATCACCAGCCGATAGCTTTGTTTTGTGCCGGTGACAACACCACACTGCCGGTGGCAATTCCATTCAGCCGGTGATGATCCCCATTGTCCAAGGAAGCAGTCCTGAGGTTTTGGTAGCCTCCAGAGGAGCAGAGGAAGGAAAACAGAGGCAGCCTATACATGGTGGTGCATTTCCGAGCAGGACCGAGCGCGCATTGCATCTGTCTCTCCTCCCGAGGCGGTTTACTGTTTTTCCTAGATTAGTTAATTTGTTAATTAATTAATTAATTTGTAATATTTAATTAGCTTGTGTAATTAATTAATTTGTAATATTTATTTGGCCCCTCCGAGTGAGGGCAAATTTGTAATAAGTGTGGGTGCTTGTGTGCATGTCTTCCAACCCCACGTCTTTCTTCCCTTTTATTTACCCGCTTATGATGGTAGACTAGGGCATATTTAAATTAGCATACCTTATGCTATGCATGCGTGCATCCATACATTTGTCTTACATGCACCAGGCTCGGCGCATCATGCTAACAGCATTAGCATTTCAAATCTAACTTGAATACATGCTACCTGTGCATTTTCACATATCATTCATAGACTAGCCGAGCCTACTCTAGTGACATTCCGTGTGCGTTGCATTAGGCATTTAAACATGGACTTGGATCATGCATTGATTACTAACGAGTTCTTTGTTTTGGCACGGAGTACGATGTAAGTATTTATGCTTTAGCATCCTTGCATGCGTGTGAGTGTTGCCATGATAGCATGATTACCATGAGGCTAGTTGCTTACGTGATATTACTGCTTGAATGCCTGTGGATGGAGGTCGAATTGCTTAAATTGGGATAACACATTAAAACTGTGAATTTTAAAGCCCACTAGATAGTGGCAAAACCATCTTTTCTAAAAGCCCACTTGAGGGTGGCAAAACCTGCATTTTAGCCTACTTGCGAGTAGCAAACCATTTTCAAAACAAACATGAAATGTTTTGTTCCAATTTAGGCGATTTGGTCTATACTTGTTTGCTGTGCGCATAACATAGTAATTCTAGGCTAATAACCAGAATAAGAACACATAAACGTTTTCAAAACAGAATATCACGGTTAGTAGAGGCCGGTCTTCAGACCGGGCGAGAGGGGGTGCTCATAGCTGACCTTCCCCGATCGTACCCAAGTTCCCGAGCCGAGGCAACTTTGGTGATGACGGACACGTGGCCTTTGGCACCGAGTCAGGGTTTCCTAAATTCCCCCTTAATAAAATATTTAGGTGGCGACTCTGTATCTGGCAAAGCAGTCCATGTTTGGCACTTCTTTCAAAATCTGTGTTCTCAAAACGATTTGCCGGATTTGGACTCTTTGGTTCAGATTTAGAACCGTGACACAAATCGAGTCCGAACTGTAGCGGGGCCCCCACGCGGGCGCGTCTACAAGGGTGCAAGGCTTCCTTAGGAAGCTGGGACAGATGTCCAAGCTTCTTGAGGAAGCTAAGACAAAGGTCCAAGCTTCCTCAAGAAGCTAGACCAAAAAGGTGCAAAACGGGCAAAACAGCCACACTCGTGCATGGACGGCCAGGTTTGTGCACTCCAGGTGGCACAGCTGGCATGTGTTATGCCTGAAAAAGGGGAAAAAGTGATACCGGCTAGAAAATGAGGCCACCAGCCAAATAAAGTGCCGGTCGACCACTCATAGTGCCGACCGGCCAATGGACTATTTCACCAATGGCCGGTATCAAGAAGACACGGCCGGTGGCCTCAAACCACGGCCAGTGGGTCTCAGGGGGGGGCTAGAAAGCCACTCCCTGTCTCAGAAACAAAAACACAAGTGTTTGGTGCAAAACCAACCACAGAACAGTCGAGTTGAGAGATCCTAAAGCAAGGCACGTAGCCGAGACCTCCAGGAACTCAAAACAAACATGAGCATGGATGATCACCGAGTGTTCAAACGGTGACGTCCAAGTCTTGAGGACGGTCAAAAATGGGGTATCTACAATGTTATGCGCACAGCAAACAAGTATAGACCAAATCGCCTAAATTGGAACAAAACATTGCATGTTTGTTTTGAAAATGGTTTGCTACTCGCAAGTAGGCTAAAATGCAGGTTTTGCCACCCTCAAGTGGGCTTTTAGAAAAGATGATTTTGCCACTATCTAGTGGGCTTAAAACTCACAGTTTTAATGCATTATTCCAATTTAGGTAATTCAACCTCCATCCACAGGCATTCAAGCAGTTATATCACATAAGCAGCTAGCCTAAATGTTTGATTCTGCTTTCAAAAAACTTTCAAAAATTGACATATCAAGTTGCAATCTCAAACTAGTATCCTTGTCAACTGGTATGTCATCACTTATCCTGAAATGGTACAGGAATTTATATCCAATTCTTTACATATTTTTGAAGGACCTGTAGAATAAGATAATGATTAGAAGATTATACACTTCTACATTTTAAAGAAACACCAGTTATTTACATTTTTTAAATAAACAAGGATCATTCACCTAATTAAGAAACTCATTTTTTATTTACATTTTTTAAGAACAAGGAATTTGCTAAAGTTATTGATAAGCTTACATGAATATTTCAAACTAACTGAAGTATGCATGTCAGATGCGCCAAACAACTTGAATACTTCCAAATGTGTAGAAATATAAACATGTTGAGGTTAGGTAGTAAAATATTTAAATTATTTTGCAAAGAAATATTACTAACCAAAGATGATCCATCTCACTGGGGGAAAAAAAATTGAAGATTGTTTACCTGTGTTGCTGATAGTGATTTCCTCGCTAGTTCTTTCAGAATAAGGTGTACCTGAGGAAGAAAAGAAATAGAAACTAATCAATGATAAGAACTAAAATAAACTAGGATTTATATTTGAAGAGGATGCTCTAGAAAGAACTAAAATGTAAATAGCAATTACATTTCTTAGATCAAAGCTATGTATTGAGAGACATTGCAAGTAAATTGACCCTTTTTGGTTTTTCCTTTTCCTTTGAGAAGAAGTGACCCAAACTAGACACACGAAAAATACCTTAACTCTCTCCTCTTCATTAGTGTCCATAATATATGCCATATACCTAGGACATAGAATAAACATGATCAAAAGGCGCAATTAAATAAAATAAGGAACCATCCATGTCATAATCATTAGATATTCAAATGCTAGAAACGATACTTCTCCCTTAGCTTTCTTGTAACAATATATTGGTACCCATTAAAACAATTAATCAATAAACTAAATTTAAGCCAACATAAATGCAAACCTCTCTCGTAGATACTTCTCCCTTGTTTTCCTGTTGATCCAGACTCAGCATACCTAATCCTTATTTCTTCCTCATGGAATTCTATGAGCAGTTCAGTTGTACGCAACTCTGAATATCTTGCAGTTCTTGAAAGAATGCCATACTTTACCAAAAGTGAAAAACTAATGGTAAAACTAAAGTAAAAAGAAACAAAAAGCAACATACAGTATGAGAACAGTACCGGAGGGTGACAATGGTGCAGCCTCTGCGACAAATCTGTCATTCGCTTGCTTGGACGAACAGTTGGACTGATCTTGGCCATGAAAGTATTTCATGATTGAACATGTCCCCTGTCAAAAGTATGCAAGAACCAGTATTGAATATAATAATAAAAGAAGAAGAAATTATGTTTCCATATTTAAATGAGTGGGAAACAAGATAATTTGAAGGCACTACATGTACTGCAATATACTCATCTCATGAAAGTTTTCGTTAGAAGAATGGTCTTAGATCGTGGTATTAGCCAGCACAACAGTTTTGATAGTATCGACCAAATATGATTGGAGGAATATATTAAAGGACGATTTTGGAATCAATTGGATAAACTAATGTAAGAATTATCTATTGGAGAGAAGAAAATTATAGTTGGAGTTTTCAACAGTCCAAAGCTCCATTTCAGCTACTAGACAGAAATCGGTAATAAACCTACAATTGCAAAATTAAAATATCAACTCATATGAAGGAAATTAAAACTGGAGAAAGAATAATTAAATCTTGTATCTCCACACGTACCTGCGATATACAAAATCGGGTTGACTTTCAAGCACTGCCAGACAAAAAGTGTACAGAGAACAGGGCACGTAATTCTCCTGCAATCCTTATTGCAGCAGCGTGAGATCTAGGGGCAGAGAGGATTTGAATGGATGAGTTTTACATGTTTACTACCATCTCAGACCTTAATGAGGGCTCAAGGGGTAAGGTTTCCCTGTCCTATTTTGTCAGGAGCTAGCTTCATGGCATTAGAAGACATGTATACAAGATAAGCCATGGTGTGTCTAAACCAAGTAAAAACAGAGGTAATATATGGCAAAATACTACCAAATAACACTTAAGACATGCCAACATGCACTTAGAAATGATGCTTCACACATGAGGCTATAATGGCCATTATTGAAGACAACAAGGAGAGGGGATGGCCTTATCCTTCTTAGGACCTCAAGGCACCATCCTCACACTGAAATCCCTCAAGATTTCAGTGGTGAGGAGGCCCAAACAAGGTGGTCCCGAAGCTCACCAAAAATAGCACAAAATGGGGCCAAACAAGGCCAAGAGAGGGTAAACGGCCCAAACACAAAAGTGATCTTAAACAAAATTCAAAAGGAGCTCAAAATAAGACTTTTTTTCAGTTTATGACAAAGTCCAAATATGCTTTCAAGTAAGGCTAAAAGTGTGCGCAAAAAACGGGAATAAAGAGGGTAAGAAGTTACCTTTGTAGGCAAAAGGGGACAGCAGCCTCTTGGTCCAAAAAAACAATCCCTTAGCCTCTGAAAATGGCTCCAAGCTCCTTAGGTTGATGATGGAGGTGTTGTGCTAGGAGGTGTAGTTCAAATGGCCAAGAACTATACCCTTTTGCACCCTCTAACCCACACAAATAGAGAGAGAGGGAGATATAGAGAAAGTAGTAG
>NW_021024534.1:265791-296568 GCF_004153795.1 Camellia sinensis
ATATATATATCCTATATATCAGATTTTTCTAACCCTTTAAAGGGGAGGAGAGGCCCTCTTTTTATGGAGAAACCAAGGGGGCAAAGCTTCTCTTAGAAGCTTTGAGCAAAGAGGCCAAGCTTCTCTTAGAAGCTTGGAGCAAAAGGGCCAAGCTTCTTGGAGAAGCTAGGCAAAGGGGTTAAGAGATTCAAGCTTCTTCAAGAAGCTAAAAAAGGATCAAGTTTCTTGGAGAAGCTAAAAAGGGTCAAAAGGTTCAAGCCTCTTGGAGAAGCTAAAAAATGATCAAGCTTCTTGGAGAAGCTAAAAAGGGGTCAAGCTTCTTGGAGAAGCTAAAAAGGGTCAAAAGGTTCAAGCTTCTTGGAGAAGCTAAAAAATGATCAAGCTTCTTGGAGAAGCTAAAAAGGGGTCAAGCTTCTTGGAGAAGCTAAAGAAGCTAAAAAAGGATTCAAAAGGTCAAGCTTCCTCAAGAAGCTAAAACCAAGAGTTCAAAAGGTTCAAGCTTCCTCAAGAAATTGAAACAGGGGGTTCAAAAGGTTCAAACCCCCCTCAAGAAAAGGTCTCAGCCAGAAAAAGTGGCTAATCGGCCAACAAAGTTGGCCGACCGACCACAAAATGTGCCGACCGACCATCAACAGTACCGACCGGCCATCACTAGTGGCCGATGGCAAGGAAACAAGGCCGGTGGCCTCAAGCCATGGCCGGTGAGGTGTGGGGATGGCCTACAAGCTATTTCCCACCCTCAGAAGCAAAACAATAAGTGTTTGATGTAAAACCAAACACAAAACAAACAAGTCGAGAGGTCTTGAAGCAAGGCGCATAGCCGAAACCTCCGAGAACTCAAGACGAACACGAACAGGGATGATCATCGAGTGTTCAAACAATGACGTCCAAGTCTTGAGGACGGTCAAAAATGGGGTGTCTACACCCGCCACCTATTCATTTTTGAAGATATTTATGACCTTTCTTGCCCAAATTCTATAAAAACAAAGTTGTATCTCTGTTTTGAAGGTTGAAGAATTTCTAAAAAGCTTATACACCTTCTTGAGAGTCCTTCTTCTTGTGCAAGTAACCCTTTAAGCAAGCCTACCACCTTGAACCTGTATCTATACACCATATACACCTTCACACCTTAGTCTAGGAACCTTAGTTGAGCCTTGAGCATCACAATTCAAGCTTCAGAGTGTGTTTGGACTTAGTTTGATTCACAACAAAGAGCTTATCTTTCTTGAGAGGTATAAGCTTACTGTCTCTTTTCTTGCTCTCTTTTCTATCATTTGCTATCAAATTCTTGTATTTTTGTATTGTTTTGATCTTCCTTCAAGTGTCTAAGCTTGGGGTTTGGAGAGCTACCAAATGGTAGAGAGAGTTAGCACTCTTTCTTACACCTTCACCTATAGCTCAAACCCTTGCTTTTGCACCATTTTTTTTGCTTTCTAAATTGTTTTTCAGAATTTAAAAGAGGCTAAAAATCATGCTTTGAGGTTTCAAAAGTGGAGGGGTTAGCCAACCCCCCTTGTTCTTACTTACTAGTCTTTTTTCTTTCTTTGTTGTTTAGCCTTTTTGGGCCCTTTTTATACACTTTGAGCCACTGTTTTTCACCCATTAAGGGTTGTTTAATGGTTGTCCTAGGTTGTTTAATTAGATCATGCTTTGATTAGTTTACTTTTTGTCTCACAAGTCCTTATACATAGCTTATTGCATATTGTTCTTAGCCTTTCCTTGTCTAATTTCCTTGTTTAAGAGCCTCATTTTAATAATCAACTTACCATTCATATCTTTCATTTGAGAGTTGTTTCAATCGGTTAATGGTTGTTCAAAACATGAATTAGAGATCTATGCTTAATGGCTTAATCTCTACGGAAGTTTATTGTCAACGGTATAGTCTCTTTTTCATGTTGAGAATCACTTCTCGTTTGACATATTTCTCACTTAGTGGGCGTAATCTTTAGTGGATGTAAAAATCATCTTGGACAAATGGGTTAAAGAATGGCAAAGACTAATGAATTTGGCTTAAAATGAACCAATCCACATAAAGAAAATGAATTATATTGCTTGGGCTCGGTTGGACGTTATGCCGAGTCTATTGTGTCAAGAGTCGTCACACGTCAATTCATGGTGTTTTGATGACCCTTGAAGCGTCTTCACTTCCCTCATTTTGAGTTCATCCCATGATAAAGGGAGGATGGTTGTTATTCATTGCATTTATTGATCTTTGTCCAAATTGTATCCGAAATCATCAAGATAGAGAAGTGTGAAAGGGACAAACAGAGTTCAGAACAACTCTGTCTGTACTGTTTACACTTCAAGGCACAAAACAAGATTTTGCATAAAATTAAGGCACGACCAGCCTTATTTAGGCCCGGCCAGGCTTCATTGGGAGCCAGTCGGCCATCAATGTTTGGTCAATTGTGTGTTTTGTCAAAAAACAGAGGATAGTAGCTGAAGGTGAAATGCAGCAGGCCTAGGCAGACAGAGTAGTTCTTGGACACTATGCATACAATCCTTATACATTCTTGCTTACATTAATGTTGTAAATTAATGCTCCGAGTATTGTTGTAATTAATTTATATTGTTACAATTAGTCTTGTTGTAATTAGTGTTGTAATGATTATTATTGTTTATTTGTAATTGTTATAGTTAGTTAACTTAGATAGCTAGTTTATTTCTCATTATTATCCTTGTTGTAATAGAGTAGTTAGCTAGTTAGTTAATTCTTTGCTTATTTATTCATTCGCTTTTGTAATAATTAGTTTAATTTGGACTTTCGAACTTTGATTCGCACCCTTTTATGTGAGGGCCAACATGTAATAAGCTGTATGTCTTCCAAGCCCATGTCTTTCTCCTTTTTAGTTATTTGCTTAGGATGGTTAGTATAGAACATCATTTTTAAATTAGCATTCTTATGGTTTGCATCCATTGTCTTACATGCATCCAAGGTTCGGCTAATCATACTAACCCAATATCAATGTTTAAAATTTATTGCTTGAATACGTGCTTTTATCGCATGTCTTGAATGGAATCATATGCCATACTCATAGCCGAGCCTATAAATTACATAATGTGTGCGTTGAATTAGTCATATTGCATTAGTTAGGAGCATGCATATTTTCTACTTATTTTTCTTTGTTTTGGCTCGAAATACTAGGTGAGCAATTTTGAGCTTTAGCGTCTTGCATCGAATGTTTGTGTTGCCATGCTAAGCATATTTCCATGGGGCAAGTGCTTAAATGATATACATCTTTGAATGCCTGTGGATGGAGGCTAATTGCCAAAATTAGGACAAATTGATTAATGCACATACAAACTCACATTTTCAAGTGACGAGTATCAAAAAACATTTTTTCAAATAAAACATGAAATCAAAGTGTTCCAATCTTCGCAAAAAGTCTATACTTATGTGCGTCACATAGTAATGTTAGTCTAATAAAACCAGAACAAGAGCATATAACGTAGATAAAAAATTACATTATGATTAGTAGAGATCGATCTCTGATCGGGCGAGTTGGGTGTTCAATTTATGACATTCCCCTCTCGTATCGAAGTTTCAAAGCTGAGACACTTTGGTGATGACAGATAAGTGGCCTTTGGCACGAGTCTCAGGTTTCCTAAATTTTCCAAAAATATTTAGATGGTGACTCTAAAATCTAATAAAGTAGTCCATTTGTGACATTTGATTCAAATATCAATTTTCTAAAAGAATTGTTAAACACAAAAAACATGCCACACAAAAAGCATGCCACACATATGACCTCTTAGGTGTCAACTTTTACCAATTAAATTTTTTTTTTCTTACTCTATATTCACTTATTAATATTTAACTTTCAGCTGACCGTACAATCCATGGATACTTTAATTATTTATTTATTTATAATATCATATGTGTATACATGTACTATTATTTTCCATAAAAATTAAATGAACTTACAATTTTATTTTATTTTTAGATAGGGAAATAAACTTGCAAATTAATCTGGGAATTGGTAACTTTTATTTTTATGAATTCATTTTCTTTTCTTGTGCTAAATTTCTTGATCTTTTTTTGTTTACTATTTTTTTATAATGATTATTGGGTGAACTAACTACGTCTTTAATGTATTAACTTTTTATATTATGGATGCCACTATATATATTTATTTATGATCATTATATTTATCAAAGATAATTTCGCTTGACATAACTGTTAAAAAAAAAAATACAAATCTTATTAACGTATGTAAAAAAAAATATTGATAAACAAAGTTTAAAATAATTGTATATTTTTTAAAGTAAATTGTTGAAAAGTCCAAACTACGTAGGGTACAAAGCATTAAATTCAATAGATATATGTATATATATATATATATTGGTCGGTGAGAGGCCCACCCTTTGTGAAATAGTTTGATGAAAAGTACCTTTGTTTGTTAGGGGTGAGCATGGTCTGAATTAGTCCGGATTGAGGTAAAACCAGGACCAATTCGTTATCTACGGGTCTTGAAAAATTAGAACCAATCTAATCCGTTTAAATCGTAGAACCAATCTGTTTAAACACGGATTGGATTGGTTTAAGACTACAGATTCACATAATTAAATAACAAAAAACAATATAGAATATTTTAATTTTATAAAAATATAAACATAATTGAACTCAAATCACTTTTTTTTTTTCCCACCAACCCACACTATTCTTTTTCACCAAAAGCTACAGCACTTAACTCTAAAAATAAAATAATTGAAACCCACAAAACAACCCACACTAACGAAAACAAATTCCCAAGTGCTGTACTCCCAAAACAACTTCACCCAATGTTGCACTCTTTATTTTCGAGACAACACCAACACACCTCCCATGGCCGAAAGCTCTGTGGCCGGAAAACTCCCTTTACCGAAAACTATGGGGATTCAAGTTTGGGAAATAACCTAATGAACATCCTGATACATGGCTGAGCATCATAATTCGAGAAAAAAAGAATCTCAGCAAAACTAAAGATCTAAAAAAGAAAATGTAGGAAATCTATGGGGATTCAAGTTTATTAGAAGAGGGGTAAAAAAGCAAAGACTATGGTATAAATATAGACTATTTGTATATGGCCCGGATCGATTCTAATCCGAAATTGTGGAGTTCAATCTGGAACCGAGCCATGGCCTACGGATTTTTAAATTTCCAATCCAGAACTGAACTACGAATTCAAAAAATCAATCCAAACCTACCAGATTAGACTGGACTAGATCGGATTACGGATTATACGGATTTTTTGCTCAGCCCTATTGTTTGTTTTGAAGGATATTTTGTTTTCAATTTTACCGTTTAATTTATTTGTTGACATTTTTTTATCTGTTAACTTTTTTTTATGACTATCTGTTCAAATTTATATCTATCTGTTCAAATTTTTTGTCTATCTGTTCAAATGTTTTCTGCATAAATTTTTTATCTGTCTAAATTTTATTTGTATAAGTTTTCTACCTATCTAAATTTTATCTATCCAATTTTTTATCTGTTCAATATTTTTATCTGTACAAATTTTACAAAGCAATGAAATCAGACTTACTTTCTCTTATCTATCTATCTATCTATTTTACAAAGCAATGAAATCAAACTTACTTTCTCTTATCTATCTATCTATTTGTCGAAATTAACACCAATCTGTTAAATTATCTATCTGTTGAAGCATCAGTGGCATTTTTAACAATGATCTGAGATCTGATAAAAATAAATAAAAGATATGAGATCAAAATTTGTTTATATTCACCACTATCTGTTGAATAGATATGTTTCAACAGATCAGTGGCATTTAGTGAATCCTAACTTTTTCTCAACACAAATGCATCAAAAACTAAAATCAATCATAAATTTATAAATAAATATGGACTATAAAGACACAAATACAACTGAACCAGTTCATATTCAAATTCAAAACTCCTAACATCGAAATTTCAATCAACTTAAATGCATATAACAACCATCCAAAAACAACTTACTCAACAAAAACAAATTCAAAAACACAACTATAAATTCATAGAACCATACTAACATATCGATGTTGAAATGTAGTTCTACATTCAACTACAGTTATAGGTAAATATACACTATAAATACATAAAAGCAACTAAAGCAGTTCATATTCAAATTCAAAACTCCTAACATCTAAGTTTCAATCAACAGATAGATATAACAATCATCCAAAAACAATTTACTTAGAGAAAATCTCTCAAAAACACAACTCTAAACGTAAATCAAAACAAATCAATAGAATGAAAGGGAGGGAGAAAGAGAGAGAAAGAGAGAGAAATGAGACCTACGTATATGTGTGTGTGTGTGTGTGTCTGTGTATGCTCGTGCGAGTGTCAATGAGTTTTAGATCGATGAGACGACGACGGAGAAGATAAAACAGATCGACTAGAGGTGACGGGTGGCGACAGAAGGCGACAAGCGATGCTACAAAAAGAGGCGAGGGGTAGCGTTGCAATGGGTGACTCTACGACAGGCGACGTTCCGATTGGAGGCAACGGGTGGTGCTATGGGAAGAGAGAGAGAGAGAGAGAGGGGGGGGTTTGGTTTGGTTTGGTTTGTGAAATAGCAACCAGAAATACAATATATATCTATATATATAGATGGCTATTTTAGTCATTTTATCTATGCTTGTCCTTATAAACAAAGTATTTGAGCGCTTCGATTTTTAACCAAATAAAATCCAAAAGTGGATTTATCAACTGAGTGTCCTATTTTTTATGGTGCACACTTTCATAATCATCTAAGAATTCTTAATAAGTACTTTTTTCAAAACATATTAACAATATTAAAAAAAAATATTTCTCACACAACAAAATAAAATGTTGCATTGTATTGTAAGGAAAATCTATGAAAAAGATTTTGAAGAATCAAATCTAGATATACTTGGTTTTAGTATTTTTAACATTGAAAATTATGGGTGCATGTTAGATGGGATTTGTGTAATATGTAAATTTAATTTAGTAATTATTCCAACCCAGGGTTTATAGTTCTGCAGAAAAGCTATGTTACAATTATTATTTTAATTTAAAAATTAAATAGTAAGAATCTAAAGTCATGTGAGGTTAATAATTCTTTTTTAAATGAATGTGCTTAATTTATTTTTATTTTTGTATATTTAATTTTGTAACACGTTTTACCTTTTAAAGGTTGTTTGGGATGATCTAAATAAGTGCACTTTTTGTCTTTTTATGAAAAGATGTGCAGAAAAATAGAGAGGTGATGTGATGAAAAAAATATAAAAAGATGAATTATATAGGGGATGCCAAACCACCCCTTATTAAGGGTAAATTACACTCACCTCTCATACAATTAATCTTACATTTTGATATAATTACATTGATATTTCATTTTGTAAGATTAAAGTGACCGAAACAAACGTAACTAATGGGTAGATACTAAATAAATAAAGATAAATATATAATTTAGTTCAAATTACTAGTGAAAAAAATCTAAGTGAATTAAAATATCAAGAGACTAGTGTAATTATGTCAAAAGTGTAGGTCTAATTTTTTTTTTTTTTTAAATTTCGAGGGAGATGAGTGTAATTTACCCTTTTATTAATGTATTATATATTAGAAGTTTTTTTCCCACAGACTTTACAAAAGGACAAAATTCACTTTATCTCCTTGTGATTTAACACTTTACCCCCTTCTTGTGATTTAGGCTTAGAACACTTTACCCTCTCTATAATTTTGAACTAAATTGCAATTGTTGTACTTTCCGTTCAAACTAACGGAATGTGTAATACACTTGTCATTTTTTTAGAGTGGGTCTCCTTTTCTTTTTAAATTAAAATAGAAAAGGACATTTGTATCCTTATATTCATCCTTAATCACCAAACCATAGAAACCCTAACCTTGAAACATTAACCTTAACCAGCCACACCTCTCTGTCCACCATCGCTGCTCCCTTGTCTCCCTTGTTAGACTATTATCGTCAGCTCCTCTCATTTTCTAGACCATTGTTGTTGCCTATTTCTCTCTCTCCGACCGTTTTTGTTGCCATTTCTCCTCTACTTGACAATTGTCGTCGCCTCTTCGACTTTTTTCGACTATTGTTGCCACCTCTTCTCCTTTCTCGGACCGCCGTTGTTGCTGCCACACCCTTCTCCGATCATTATTGCCTCCCTCTTCATTACTCAAAAATATGACTTCAGTCAACTATGCTTTTCATTACTTAGGCCTTGTTTGGGAACCCTCATTTTTAGTCAAAAAGTCAAAAATTCTATGGGAAGAGAGAGAGAGAGAGGGGGGGTTTGGTTTGTGAAATAGCAACCAGAAATACAATATATATCTATATATATAGATGGCTATTTTAGTCATTTTATCTATGCTTGTCCTTATAAACAAAGTATTTGAGCGCTTCGACTTTTAACCAAATAAAATCCAAAAGTGGATTTATCAACTGAGTGTCCTATTTTTTATGGTGCACACTTTCATAATCATCTAAGAATTCTTAATAAATACTTTTTCAAAACATATTGACAATATTAAAAAAAAATATTTCTCACACAACAAAATAAAATGTTGCATTGTATTGTAAGGAAAATCTATGAAAAAGATTTTGAAGAATCAAATCTAGATATACTTGGTTTTAGTATTTTTAACATTGAAAATTATGGGTGCATGTTAGATGGGATTTGTGTAATATGTAAATTTAATTTAGTAATTATTCCAACCAAGGGTTTATAGTTCTGCAGAAAAGCTATGTTACAATTATTATTTTAATTTAAAAATTAAATAGTAAGAATCTAAAGTCATGTGAGGTTAATAATTCTTTTTTAAATGAATGTGCTTAATTTATTTTTATTTTTGTATATTTAATTTTGTAACACGTTTTACCTTTTAAAGATTGTTTGGGATGATCTAAATAAGTGCACTTTTTGTCTTTTTACGAAAAGATGAGCAAAAAAGTAGAGAGATGATATGATGAAAAAAATATAAAAAGATGAATTAAATAGGAGATGTCAAACCACCCCATATTAAGGGTAAATTACACTCACCTCTCATACAATTAATCTTACATTTTGATATAATTACATTGATATTTCATTTTGTAAGATTAAAGTGACCGAAACAAACGTAACTAATAGATACATACTAAATAAATAAAGATAAATATATAATTTAGTTGTAAATAAGTGATATTATTATTTTTTTTATTTATACGACTAACAAATTACTAGTGAAAAAAATCTAAGTGAATTAAAATATCAAGAGACTAGTGTAATTATGTCAAAAGTGTAGGTCTAATTTTTTTTTTTTTTTAAATTTCGAGGGAGATGAGTGTAATTTACCCTTTTATTAATGTATTATATATTAGAAGTTTTTTTCCCATAGACTTTACAAAGAGACAAAATTCACTTTACCTCCTTGTGATTTAACACTTTACCCCCTTCTTCTGATTTAGGCTTAGAACACTTTACCCTCTCTATAATTTTGGACTAAATTGCAATTGTTATACTTTCCGTTCAAACTAACGGAATGTGTAATACACTTGTCATTTTTTTAAAGTGGGTCTCCTTTTCTTTTTAAATTAAAATACAATTAAAATAGAAAAGGACATTTCCATCCTTATATTCATCCTTAATCACCAAACCATAGAAACCCTAACCTTGAAACATTAACCTTAACCAGCCACACCTCTTTGTCCACCATCGCTGCTCCCTTGTCTCCCCTGCTAGACTATTATCATCAGCTCCTCTCATTTTCTAGACCATTGTTGTTGCCTATTTCTCTCTCTTCGACCATTTTTGTTGCCATTTCTCCTCTACTTGACAATTGTCGCCGCCTCTTCTCCTTTTTTCGACTATTGTTGCCACCTCTTCTTCTTTCCCGGACCGTCATTGTTGCTGCCACACCCTTCTCTGATCATTATTGCCTCACTCTTCATTACTCAAAAATATGACTTCAGTCAACTATGCTTTTCGTTACTTAGAAATGATTTGAGTGGTTTTTTTTTTTTTTTTTTTTTTTTTTTTTTTGGGCTGCATCATTACGGTAAGTTTGTTCATTCATTGCTTGATTGACTTTTTCATGACATTTAATGTTTGATGATTTATGATGTTTGATGAATCCAAAGTAATTAATGATTCCAATATGTCTTGCTGTGAAAATATTATTAAATTGAAATTCGGTTGAAAATTTAGGAATAGAATAGAGAATTAAGAAGTTAATAATAATTTATAATTTAATTAAATTAATTTTTTGATAGAAATTATAATGTTTAAGTTAGAAATTATGAGACTAATAAAAGAGAGATAAAAAAAAAAGGAAAAACAAAAAATGAGGCAGACATATTGGAGGATATTATGGTCATTCCATGTATATCATTAATTGAGTAAGAATTGCAATTTAGACAAAAATTACACGGGAATTTTTTTATCTATTTCTAAACTATGGTATGGCGGCTAAAGTGTTCCGAGCCTAAAAAACCAGAGGTAAAATAATTTTTACCATTTACAAAATAAAACTAAAATTTTAATGAAACTTCATTTTAGAATTAATATAATACAATTAATAAATGTTGTCTTTAGAAGTCTATAACTATCACTGTTCTTTTAAATTTTTTAATATTTGTTTTTTCATAACTTCGTAATAAAAATTGAAAAATATTAGAAATTTTAAAAATTTTATCAAATTTTCTATTAAATGTCTTATATGAGGGTAAAACTGATATCATATAGGTCACATGTAGATCCCGCATCTATATAAGACATTTGATAAAAAATTTGATAAAACCTTTTAGATCTCTAGCATTACTTAAAAAAAATAAAAAATAAATAAAAATAGAGCTAATCATGGTGTTAAGCTGTAATTAATTATGAGCAACAACAACAAAAACAAAAACAGAAAACGAAAAAACAAAAATAGCAAACTCAAAATAGAAAGACAAAGACAAACAAATAGAAACCCCCTTTCTCGCCACAATTCCAGATTTTCAGCGCAAAGCGACGAGTCCGCTTCCTCAGTCGGACTCTATTTTTCCGCTACCTGTAAGACCTTCTTACACACAGAGAGATAGAGAGAGAGAGAGAGAGAGCTCGATCAACCAACTCTGCTTGTTTGGTCAATGTCTATCACTACACGGTACGAATCGTAGCATTCACATTAGCCTTCCTTAGTATCTACCTTTCCCATTCAGCTTTTTTCTGGGTAATGGATTGAAATTTGATTCAAATCCTATCTGGGTTTTCATTCTTTCACATTGTGTGATTGTTTTGGAACTGGGTTTTTTAAACCTCCTATTAAGCTGTTCTTTTCTCTTCTGAATATTGGGTAGTTGTTAGATTCAAATTTGGGTTCTTTCACATTGGGTGATTGGGGTTTGTCTCTACATAGTACTACCTAGCTAGGACCTATGTGGGATGATCATTCAAGATGATTAGTATTGAAAGATTCATTTGACTCTATGGGCAATCTGGGTTAATTCATGAGCTGCAAATGAATAGTTGGTTTCTGGTTTTGTGGTGTGATCTTCATGGGTAGCCTTGGAGTTTATCAGAGTGTGATTCTTTCAGCTTAATTGCATGTGTTCGTTCCATTTTCTCTGCATTCATTTCATGTAGTCTCTAATCAGTAAATGAGCTGTGGTTTTGCAGTAATATAAAGATTAATCTTCGGTAGTTAATAGTTCCTTATACATCTCTGGATGAGTCATGGTTAATCAGAAATAGATATGATATTTGATCACAATTATCAGTGACTTTGGGGGATTAGTATTGCAATGGCTGAGAGAAATCCATCCTTAATGGGGCAAAAGAAATCAATGTTTTGTTTGTTTTCAATTACATCGATCATGTTGTTTGTATTATCCTGGTTATTCGTGTTGCGATCCACTGGCCATCCTTACTTCATTGACCATAAATTGTTACCAAATCACAAGCTTTTTGCTTCATTTGATAGTAACCCCTCAATTACAAGTAACCCAGTCATTCTCAAGGAACAAGTAGAAGAGCCACAAGAAAATAATTTGGTGAAATGCAATCGTAATAATGCAATTCTTAAGGTTTTCATGTATGATTTACCCCCAGAATTCCATTTTGAGCTCCTAGATTGGAAGCGTGAGGGAAAAGGTGTTTGGCCTGATATCAGAACTAAAATCCCTGTATATCCTGGTGGGTTAAACTTGCAACACAGTATAGAATATTGGCTTACGTTGGATCTCCTGTTATCAGAATTCAATCATCCTACTCGTGCTCGTAGTGCAATAAGAGTCCACAACTCAAGTGAAGCCGATGTTATATTTGTCCCCTTTTTTTCTTCGTTATGCTATAATCGGTATTCTAGGTTGAAGCCACACCAAAAGAGAAGCATTAATAAGTTGCTGCAAGAAAAGCTGGTCAAGTTTTTGACAGCTCAAGTGGAATGGAAGAGGTCAGGGGGACGGGACCATATAGTTCTAGCTCATCACCCAAATAGCCTCTTAGATGCAAGGATGAAGCTCTGGCCTGCAACGTTCATACTTTCGGATTTTGGAAGGTATCCCCCAAATATAGCTAATGTTGACAAAGATGTGATTGCACCGTACAAACATGTCATCAAAAGCTTTGTGAACGATTCATCTGATTTTGGTAGCCGCCCAATTTTGCTTTTCTTCCAAGGAGCCATATATAGAAAAGATGTAAGTGACTTTCTTTCCTTATCTTTGGGTTTTAGAGGGAAAATGAAATATTTCTTTTTGCTGGTATCTGTTATTTCCACATTAGTTTGACTAGCCTTTTAGTTGCGATTTAACTACATGGTCATTATTTAACCTGCTTCGCTTATTCTCTGTTTGCCATGCCATGCCTTAGTATATCTGTTTATCATAATCAAAGCTTTCTAGTCATAAATGCTAGTTATGTACTTGTGCTTGTTCCCGTTTATTATGATTTCTTCTAATGCCAAGTTATAAGTTCTTGATAAAAGTATTTAGAAAGGGTTTAAACGTTGGATATGTTGTGTCCATATCTATTCAAGGCCTTAGGTTGATTCTCTTAATTTTGATGAGGAAAACTATTGTTGTATCTGTTATAGCTTCTTTTCGATTTGTTGAAGGTCTAGTCCAGCTAAATGGGGAAATTTTATTTTCACACACTTATTACCTTAGTGCACACACTTAATGAAATATTATTATAATGGCAATTATACCTTAAATTAAAATGACCATAATGGACATCCACTAGCACCCATAATATTTTATGAAAATATTCTTTGTACACATCTTTAAAAAAAAAAAAAAAAAAACCAAAAAAAAAAAAAAAAAAAAAAAAAAAAAAACTCAATGTACACCTTTTAAATAGAAAAAAAACTAAATCTTAATTTTTCCATTATTGTCACTTTGTTTGCTACACACTCTATACTCCTCTATTACTTGCAAATCAATACTCTCATAACAACTCTCATATTGTTTTAATCTCTAGATTTATATTCTATTAATGATGAAAATGTTAGTTTTTTCGTGCAGATTTTTTTTTTTCCTCCTTTTGCGGTTTTCAGTCAGACAACTAGTACCGAATTATTTCATTATATTCGGACATCAACTGGTGAAAGTTTTTTTTTATATTTTTTTTTCTGAACAAATTTTTCGAACAAATCACTTTTATTCGGGAGTTAAGTTTCAAATTAAATGTGTAATTTCGGAAAACCAGTGCCGAAATCTCCAAACCAAAAAACATAAAAACAAAAAAACAAAAAAAAAGTGTAGAAAAGAGGGTTGAGTAGTGTGTGTATAATAATTATAAGTGAAGGGTATAATTATAACTTTTAGTGTGTGGATTGAGGAAATTAATTAATAATCAAATTAATAAGTGTGTGTATTGAGAGAAGATGTGCATTGAGATAATTAAGTAAGTGGAAATAGAATTTCCCAGCTAAAAGCATGAATTTTTTTTTCACTTAGGAAAGGCAATTTTTAAGCCCTGCACTTAATTCAAAATTTCAAATCGCCCTATATTATTGAACTGTGAAGCTTCCAGGTTGTACGTCGAATAAATAGTCATTCGAGCTTTCTGATTAAAATTTTATACCCTCCCTTTTTCTCTCTACTGGGTTGTATTAAACAGTGAATCCTTTTTACTTTCGTGGTTCAATCTGCTGACATGTTGAAATGTGATATATTAGGAATTTACCGGATTCATTTCTCATAGTTTTGCAAGGTGAAATGAAAAATGTAAGAGTTCTAATTGACACTGCCTATTTAGTTTGTGGGTAAATGACACCAAGAACTTCATACCTGTTGCATATCTCTGATCTTAAATACTATCCAAATACTTTGGTTACATAGTTGAAGGTATTGTTGTCAAATCGAGAAATGTATCGTGAATCAAAATCCTAATTGAATTGAGAATCATAACTTTTGGAACAAACTATAAAAAATGATGTAAAACAATTGGTTATATGAAAATATTTTTTTCACACATGTTATATAGTAATTTTTATGTAACAATATGATTGCACCATCTAATTGGAAAGATATTGTCTTCATAGTTAGAGACGCGAGTCCAAATCCCACCATTGATAAAATATTTAAAAAATAATAATATATTCTCACATTCAAAAAATGAATCTAGTAACCCGAAATAGAATAGAGTAAAAAAAACAAGAGTAAGTAGGAATCTTCTATTTTTAAACCTAAAACACTTTTAAAAATGTGTATGGGTATTGCTCAAAAAATCATAAAAAACCAGTTGTGGAATTGTTGGTCTAACTAACCTAATTCTTGTCATATTAAACCATGTTTATTTTATCAAAATAATAATAGATAATTAATGGGTGAAACTTCCTTCAGTCAAAAACATCGTTAGAAGGTGTATTTTGACATTTTTCTAAGGGGAAAAAAAAAAAAAAAATTGAGAACATGTTGTGTCTGATTGGATTATGAATCTTCTATTTTTAAACCTAAAACAATTTTAAAAATGTGTATGTGTATTGCTCAAAAAATCATAAAAAACCAGTTGTGGAATTGTTGGTCTAACTAACCTAATTCTTGTCATATTAAACCATGTTTATTTTATCAAAATAATAATAGATAATGAATGGGTGAAACTTCCTTCAGTCAAAAACATCGTTAGAAGGTGTATTTTGACATTTTTCTAAGGAAAAAAAAAAAAAAAATTGAGAACATGTTGTGTCTGATTGGATTATGCATATGCATTGCTCATTTTGTTGTTAAACACTTTTAAAAGTCGTATTTTTTTCTTTTCACACACACCAAAAAAAAAAAAGGGATTGAAATATGTTGGATCCAATAGTTTCAAGAATTATATGAATTATAAAAAGAATTGAATTGTGAATTGTATGATTCATCATTGATTATATCCCAAGATAGATTCACCCATAGATTCACATTGATCTATGCATGAATCGTGAATCTAGTCCTGAATTGGTAGATTTGGATTCTAGAGGTTTAAGGTTTGTTACCTTCTTCTCTACCCCCTGAACTTCACCATCTATCTCCCTCTTCCCTATTTGGGTTGTAGGTCTATAAGATTATGATATTTTTGAAGTAACTCACCTAAAAAGGGTTACATCCTACATATGCAAGTCATAGTTCTGAAGTTTGAACAGCACAGGTCATACTGACATTGATATTGAATTCGGTCCAACTTCATGGTTGTAAGTTGTGGCCAAGATTGCATAGATTCTTTTTGTATTTTCTAGGAAATGAGAAGGTCGTGTAGTGTGGGATTCCAGAAAGGGAATATAAGAGCATTCCGGGAGTTTGTTTAGGATGAAGGTTTCTTTTGTGAATGACATCTGGTATGAGAAGATGCATCTAATGCCAGTGTTTTTCTGACCTCCAGTGATTGACAAGGGTTCAAGGTTTCGCTTCACTTGGAGGCAAAATGATATGCCTTCGAGCCGCTGATATGAGAAGGAGTCCTAGGATGGATCTAGGGGTGTGTGGGCAGGGGAGGTCGCACCCCAAAAAATTTAAAAAACTACTTACGTTATACTAGTATTAAAAGAATGAAAAGAATTATTTGGCTTACCCATGAATGAGGTAGATGCAATGTATATATAATAGATTCATGATACAATTTAGGAAACGATATAAATAAGGAAACAATACTAAATCTCTAATTGACACAATCACAGATTATATACATCATACTAAAAATAAAAAAATTCTATGTACTCTAATTTCTATATTCAACACTCCTCTTCAAGCTGGTGTGAAAATATTCAACAATTGCAGCTTGCCAATAAATGACTGGAAGAAGCCAAAAAAAAATCTCAATGGCTAGTCCAAATAAATGCTACCGAACCGTCCACTTTTCCATCCAAATTAACGGGTTGTGAGGTTCACACGCCCATGAAGATAGTAAGTTATATTTTAAGACCAAAATACCCCTTATACATCTTTAAATTTACAAAAGCATGCCATTCTTCTTCCTCCTCTCTCTACCATTTCCCTTCTCTCACTATTTCTCTCACATGAAAATCCCCATTAATTGATCATCCTGCCACTCCATTTTCTCCCTCTACTGTTATAAAAGTAATTTTAATTTAATTATAATATATATATACATATATATAACTATCATGGGTTGGAAGTTGGCAATGGCAGCCATGGGAGAACATAAGCTCTAAATCAACAAAGAGGTCATTGGAAAAAAACATTACAGGGAAACCAAACCCTCCTTAAAAAAACTGGGCTTCTACACCCACCGCCACTCACTTCCATCAAAACCCAACCAAGACGCACTTTCTCCGGTTCTTGATTGGAATTGGGTTTTGATTTCTCAAGTTCTTGATTTTCCGCTCTCTCACTGGTCAAATTTTAGAAAAATTGAGTTCTTCAGTGCATTTAATTTGTGATTTACATCACTACCCTGTTTAGTTTCTAAAAATATGTAGGATGAGAAAACAAATTCCAAATCCTCATGTTTGGTGTGACTTCGTCTCTTTCATTCTGGGTTGGGGTGTATATATATATATATATTTGCAGGTTTAATTCAAAGAGAGAAGAGAAAGAAGATGAGGGCATAATAGTCAATTTACATGTTCTGTTAATAAAAGTTAGTGTGCGTTTTAGTCCAAAAATCACGTAGGGGTTATGTGGTCATTTCCAAATATTAGGGAGGTAAACTGCACATGACCCAAACCACAAGGGGGTAAAATAAAGTTTGCCCTAATTTTTTCCCCCCAAAAGCTCGAATCCAAGATCCATCCCAGCCTTTCATGATTAGACAGTGGCAGACCAAAGACTTCTTGGAGAAGTTATATCACACTAAGGTAATTAGGGTTGGATGCTGAATTACATTATTATGTGGTGAGCCAGTCATATTGTGATTGTTCAGAAAAGTTATTTTTTGTGTTAAGTCACCAATTATCCCAAGATTAAGCTGTTACAAAATCAGCTCAACAATGTACATCAACATGTGCAACTCCGTCTTGCATGTGAAAATGCAAACATCATTCATAGAGAGAAGAAAGAATGTCTGAGAGAAAGAATGCAAATGGGGACCTAATGCAAACGGATAGATTTGAACCAACAAGACCTCTCCTAATCTGTGCTCTAATACCATGCTAAGTCACCAATTATCTCTAAAGCTTAAGTGGTTAGAAAATAGGCCCAACAATGTATATCGAGCTATCCAACACTGAGACTCCATGGTCATGGGGACATGAAGACAACTTTTTACAGTCGGGCAAAATGGAGATTGGTTGTTCTGTTCAATGTCATTTTTTTCAGGCCACACTGTGTGGTAAATCAACAATGTTAGTTTTCATCAAGCAAATTGGCGTTCTTATGTTGTTCTAGCATGTGTAAAATAGATGTGATATCTGTGAGCTATTTCTTAATGTTTAGCAATCTCTTGTCGGAGTCTGGGAGTCGTCTTTTTTCTTATTCTAAGTTTTGTTGGATTGTGCTTGTTCCATTGCTCCCTTGGTTTGGGGTGAACCAATCTGTTGGAGGGGCTTAAGAGCTTTCTTATTCTATTGCCTTATGGTTGATCTGTTGAAAGTGGCCAATTTTTCGGGCCACCATGCATAGTAAATCAATAATATTTGTACTCATCAAGAAAGTGGGTGTTCCTATACTGTTCTAGCATGTGTAAAATGATTATCTGAAAGCTATTTCTTAATATTTTGCAATTTCTTGTTGGAGTCTTGAGGCTTCTTTTTCCTTTTCTATTTTCTGGGCTGTGCTTGTTACATTGATGCAATGGTTTGGGGAGGGCCATTAAGGAGGGGCTTAAGAGCTAAGTTGAACAGTCCCCATTTTATCCAAGTCCTATTATATTGTCTTAACTCATTAGTTTCTCATCTTCAGGGTGGTTTTGTTCGGCAAGAGTTGTTCTATCTTCTAAAAGATGAAAAAGACGTACATTTCTCATTTGGAAGTGTGCAAAGAGATGGGATCCATAAAGCTACCCAAGGAATGCACTCATCCAAGTTCTGTCTCAACATAGCAGGTGACACTCCCTCATCAAACCGCCTGTTTGACGCCATTGCTAGCCACTGCGTCCCCGTTATCATCAGTGACGAAATTGAGCTCCCCTTTGAAGACGTCCTCGACTACTCTCAATTCTGCATATTTGTCCGCTCATCCGATGCCATAAAGGAAAAATTCCTCATCAATCTCATTAGGAGCATCGGGAGAGAAAAGTGGACTCAAATGTGGGCAAAACTGAAAGAGGTTGAACATTTCTTTCAGTTTCAGTACCCGTCGAAGGAGGGTGATGCTGTGCAAATGATATGGCAAGCCGTGGCACGGAAGGTTCCGGCTATCCGAATGAAGATACACAAGTCTAGGCGATTCTCCCATTACAATGTTGTTGAAGATAGAGGCCCAATATTGGTTAAATTGCCAAACAACTTTGCTGAGTGAGCAAAATTTGACTTCTTTTTGGCTGGAAAGTTTTCAATCTTGTTGCATGAGACAAAAATCGAATACCTTTTGTTTGGCAGTTGGGAAAATTTACAGCACAGCTTGCAGAAGGTGAAACTGCAGTAACTGCTGCAGCAGATTTTGGAGCAAAAGTTTAGTGTTTGTAAACAAAGAATTGAAAGGGGGCAAAAAAAAGAAAGAAAAATCACTTTTAGGTATTTAGCTACCAAGTAGCTAGAAATGTTTACTGTTGTGTGTTGATTCATTCATTCATTTATTATTTGCTTTTCTTTTATTCTTTAGCTCCTCAACCTGACCGAATCAAACTGATTACCCTAATGATGCCTATAAAGCCATAAATTTAAATCCAGAATTTCACTGTCATGAGAAAATTTTACATATGTAGTTCTGTTGATTGGGTATGGTATGAATATATGAATAATGTGCAGATGGTTCAGAATTTTATCATCTAAAGTCTGTTGTCAAATAGATAAATTATGCATAATTTCTTTTTTCCTTTTTGGAACTTGGAAACTTTACATCAATTTACGAGTAAAAACAACATGAAATAGGTGGCTCATGTCATGCCTTTTGGCGTGACGTAGCACTTAGCTCTAAATAGTACTTTGTTTCATTTAACAACATATCAGTTTAATTTAAAATTCTCTGGGGTTTGGAGATTTTTTGCAGATGGCATAGAACACATCCAAATCATATGTCGATATAAAAAGTATTCATTGTCAAATAGATAAATTATGCATAATTTCTTTTTTCCTTTTTGGAACTTGGAAACTTTACATCAATTTACGAGTAAAAACAACATGAAATAGGTGGCTCATGTCATGCCTTTTGGCGTGACGTAGCACTTAGCTCTAAATAGTACTTTGTTTCATTTAACGACATATCAGTTTAATTTAAAATTTTCTGGTGTTTGGAGATTTTTTGCAGATGGCATACAACACATCCAAATCATATGTAGATATAAAAAGTATTCATATAGATCATAACCTTGCTCAAATGAGCATTTGAAAATCATGTACAAGGTAGAGAGAGTATCAAAACATTCATGCTATACTTTCAAATAAGCCTCTTGAAAGCATAAAATACATGTACTTCATGAAATCATGTGAAGATAAACAAGAGTACATATCTTATAGTTTGCAAGGCTCAAAGCATAACTAATTGTAATTTAAAGGAGAGAAAGAAAACAAGTAAACATTTCTCATATTTCCACTATTTAAGGAGAGTAAAGCATGACAAGTGATGATAAATTACATTGACCTTTTTTGAAATTTGCAAAAAAAATATAAACAGCTTCTATAGGTTTGATATAATTATATCGTCCTTTTTGTAGTAATATTAAAAAGATCAAAATTAAGACAAATAATGTGAAAGGATTATTTGCATGTATTATGCTTTTTTCATGTATTATGTCCTTTTTGCATGTATTATGCTTTTTTCATTAATAAAGTTCTTTTTTTGCTGATCAAAAAATAAAATAAAATGTGAAAGGATAAACAAGAATAATCATATATTTCAATATAAAAAAGGTGACTATCATTTTTTATTTTTTTTATATGACTAATGAATTATTAATGAAATATGGGATTAGCCCTAAGTGTTATATGTATTAAAACCTTAATGAACTCAATGTAATTATTCTAAAATTGTGAACTTATTGTATTTTTTTTCAAATTTTAATAGAAGATCAGTGTAATTTATCCATTAATTATTGTGTAAGCAGTAAATTAGTTAACTACTTACTATATAAAATATTGCACAACTTAAGTTAAGACTATCGGAATTCATTAATAATTAAAATTTTCCCCTTTTTTCTATTATTGCAATAGGAAATATGGCTTGATAATATATTAATTTTACATACTATTTTTCATATATATAATTTCAAAATCATATTCATGTAGATTATTGAATTTTTTTTGGGAAAATTTTACATAGCGATTTAGCTATTATAAAAAATGTAATTAAAGCTCATTTAACTTGAAACAATTCGCTATGAAATAATGAAAAATCGCTATGTAAAATTAATATACTATTGATAATAGCTAAATGAGCTTTAATTACATTTTTTATAATAGCTAAATCGCTATGTAAAATTTTCCCAAAAAAAATTCAATAATCTACATGAATATGATTTTGAAATTATATATATGAAAAATAGTATGTAAAATTAATATATGAGAAGAGGTTTTTTTTCATATTATGTAAAATTTATGAATTACACATTCTAAACAAAAACAAAAGAAAAAAAAAACATATTTTAACATGATAATGGCTTTAGTAAAGCCAAGTACTAAAATATACAGTGTAAATATATTTTTTAAAATATTTTTTATGTTTTTTTCTTTTGTTTTATCTTGAAAATAGCGTTTTATTCCAACAAAGTTTATGTTAAAAAAAAAATTTCTGTTAAAATCGCTATTAGGAATAGCGTTTTTTGAAATCGCTATTATGAATAGCGTTTTTTCTGCAAAAAAAATTATGTTAAAATCGCTACTATAAACAACGTTTTTTGGGGAATTTGTTTTGGTTAAAATCGCTATTGATAATAGCGTTTTTTTGCAACAAAAATTTGTGTGAAAAGCGCTGTTAAGAACAGCGTTTTTTATTGGGAATTAACAAACCCTAGAAGCGCTATTTGTAATAGCGACTTATTAATCAAAGTCGCTATTTGTAATAGCGATTTTACTGTTCACCTACTTTTACGCTCCTAACAGTGAAAGCGCGAATAGTAATAGCGTTTTAACTTAGTTTTGCAATTCCGTCAGAAGTTGGCCTAGTTTTGGAAATACGATACAAAAATGGCTTATATTGGGAAATGGCCCTTTAAACTCCTCTTCAAATTGTACCTTCATTTTTTTACTAACTCTTGGCTGCTTGTAATATAACATTCAAGTGATGCAGAAGTATCATGCATGAAAGGTCCATTTTAAAGAAAGGTCTCAATTAATTTGACAAAAATACCACCAATGCTGGCCCTTTAAACCCAATCCTACGTAATAAATTCCAAATATATGTGTAAACCAGACGTATCACTTGACTCAAGGGAGTGTGGCAACTTGAGGTATAAACTTTGAGATTTCAAGTTTGACTCTTTCGGGAACTAGTCATCCGGACTACAACACATATGATTATTGGGACGAACCTTCCAGGTCGGGGGCGAACTGTGTGTTAGGAGTGTGATTTTGAATTTCCGCCTTTGTGTGAGTCCTCGACTTACCACTATATAATTAAATGTCTCTACTGTATAGCACCACCTAAGAGAAGCATCACTTAAGTTAGAAGTAACACCTATATCTAAAAAATAAATAAATAATTAAAGAGTAATAGAGAGAAACTTGCAAAAGTCAAACTCGAACTAGTTTCTAATTTCTTGTTTGATTTTTTTTTTTCAAAAAATAAATTCTAAAAGTTCAACCAAACAATTCTAAACCACGAATTCAAAAATAAACACACAAAAAAAAAAATTTATTAAAATTTTAAAAATTATTTTGGTTCTAAAAAAACATAAAAGAGAGACTATTTTAAAATTATGAGTGTTTTTTTTATTTATTTAATTTTTTCACCGAATTAATTTTTAAATTTAAAAATATTGTAAAACTCAACTAAACATATATAGCCTAAATTTACTGCTTGTCCAAAAATTCTCTCCTTTACTGCTTGGGATTTGGAAGTACAATTACTCTTTTGAAGTGAGGATATTTCAAACAGTAACATAATTTATATTTATTATCTTTTTACACAATTTATTATTTCATATATAATGAGTCTCACAGAAATTCTGTAAATACATATGGTTTGTAAATATGTCACATCGATATAAAAATGATAAAAAAAAATTGCAATACAAACCCTAAAAAAGTATACCATATACTCTAGTTACAGTTTTTTGTAGTCTTTGGTTGTAATCTTGATATTAGTTGTGACGTGATTATGATCCATTGTAGTACTGATTATGATTTAATTATGGCATACTCTACTTGTTATTTTGGTTATGATTTTTTTTTTTTTTTTGATCGGCAAATAAATCTTTATTGATGCAAACAATCAAGAAATGAAAAGATACGTCAATAAAGAGGAGTTTGGAGCTAACACGAAGCTCCAAGCACCAGTTGATAAGGAACCAACAAAAAAAGAAAGCAAAAAGCAAAACAGATTTAACCCATTCAACCCTTACAACCAGCTAACACTATGAACAAGTATAACAACATGAAAGAATGAACTCCAAACCCAGCAGCAACCAAACCAAACACAGCAGCACCAGACCAGAAAAAGACCAGAGCAGATGAGATCTGGTTATGATTGATGAGATCTTTAATTATATTTCAAGTGATATTTGATAATGATCTATTATAATATCTAGTAATAAGTGAAAGTGATTTAATTATATTACAAAATAGTATCAACATCACAAAATTTTATAATTGATGAGATCTTTAATTTGGGTTATGATTGATGAGATCTTTAATTATATTTCAAGTGATATTTGATAATGATCCATTATAATATCTAGTAATTATATTACAAAATAGTATCAACATCACAAAATTTTATAATTTGTATATACCTTTGTCTAAGATTAGGTATTAAAGAGAGACTCAACTAAAAACTCTAGATCAAAGAGTTAGTCATTTCAAAGTTGAATCCAGCAACTGGTTTCTCATACAATGGCCAATATATGCATGATCAATACATGCCATAAAATTTTGGTGGAGTGAATGGAAGCATTAATAAGTAGTGCTCTTTATAGGACAACAACCAGACAAAGCAAAGGAAGTCGTCAATTTTTCTCTTTTTCTCTTTGATATATGAAGGGGAGAAAGAAAAGCAGAAGGGAGGATCTTATTCCCCTATGCCTTCATGAAAAGACATAATCAGCATCAGAAGGGTGTTTTGTTGCTGTGTTCTGTCTTGGTTGCTGCCTACCTTGTTTTGTCCCTCTTCTCTTTGTTGGTGTTTTGATGTTTGTGCGTGTACATCTTGTACCTTTTATCAACATTCCGTTCAAAAAAAAAAAGAAAAAGAAAAGACATAATCAGCAATAAAAACCTAGCTACTTTAGAGGAGCTCTAAGGGTCATTATGGTTTCCATTAAAGAATGGAGGAATTAGGTTGGGAAAAGGACTTGACTCAAAACTGAAAATTTTAGCTTCAGCTACTTTGGAGACTTGTGGGTATTATTTTTAATAATGTTATATTTATCATAATTTTGTATCGTGTTATATTTATCATCTTAGTTGTCTAGCACAATATTAGGCTTAGTTTGAAAAGTAAGATTTTTTGGTAAGAAAAACTAAAAAATAATACAAAAAGTCAACTAATTATTTCTAGTTTTGTGTACGTCTTTTTTATAAAAAATTAATTTTTTTTCAAAAAGATTAATTCCCAAAGTGTAATAAGTCTCACCATTTGTGCATATCTCTAATGAAGTACTGACAATTAGACTGACACAATATATAATAAGATAACACCACTTATGTATATCTTTAACTAGCGGTAACTTGTGCTATGCAGTGGTAAGTAACAAAAAATGGTAAATAATGTTGAACATGTTAAAAATTAACAATTAAATACTATGATCTTAATTTAGATGGGTATTGAAATAATATATTTGAGTGATCTTACTATATTTAATTAAATAAATTTTAGGGAAAAAAAAAAGTTCAACTGAAAATCAAGAGTAAAAGTAGATTCTGTAAATATAAGATAAAGATAAAAATAAATTAAGTTTAAATTTGAAGATAAATTATAAAAATATAGAAAAAGAAAATTGGATAAATCCTAGAAAAATGAGGTAGAGAGCAATTTAGTAATTGAAGAAAAAAAAAACAAAGTTTAAATTTAAAAATTCAAAAATAAGATAAGATAAACTTGAAAAGACAAATAAAATCTAATATAACTCTAATAACAAAAGAACTAGAGAGGGCAATAGTTAAAAAATTGGATAAGAGTGAAATGCCACTTATAATTTTTTAAAAGTTTAAAATTTGTATAAAAAAACTAAAAAACTAAAATAAAAATTGAGGTAGTATGTTAAAAATTAGATAAGATTTAAGTCCCACTTATAATTTTTTTAAATTTAAATTTTGTGTAGTTAAAAAATAAGCAATTATGTTATCTTATTATACAAATTTTAACTCTATTTTGTATCTACTACCTATAATTTTAAACAAATTTTGTATTCTAAAGCTACTTAATTAAAATAAGAAAGAATAAATAACTACAAGAATATAGAAAGTGAAAATCATATGAATCCTAAAAAAAGAATAAACTTAATTGAAAATCAAGAGCAAGAATAGATCCTGTAAATATAAGATAGAGATTAAAAAAATCAAGTGTAAATTTGAAGATAAATTATCACTACAAAAAAAGTCACTTTTAGCTACTAAAATATTGGTCGCCAATTGTCTGTTTTTTGGTCGCCAAAGCCATTCTGCGACCAAAAATTTTGACCGCCACATTTGTTGCCAAAAACCTGTCGGGAAAGGTTTTGCTGACTAAAAAACCTTTAGTCGGCAAAAATCAAGTCTTTAGCCACCAAAATTTTGGTAGCCAATAGTCAATTATATTTCTTTAAAATCATACATTCACCGACCAATGTTTTAGTCGCCAATAGTCAAAGAATCGCCAACCAAAATATTTAGTCACCAAAAGCTACCAAATGGCGACCAATATTTTTAGTAGCCAAAAGCTTCATCCGTGAAAAAAAATAATTCATTGTTAAGCTTTGAATTTGCTCCTATAATGACTCGAACTCCGAACCTCCCACACCATAAGCCTTATGCACCACACACTTTCTACTACACCTCTATAACACTATATGATTATATATGTAATATATATTATTTATATAATACATAGATCCGTATTAATATAAAAGTATATGTATAAAAAAAATTATTTTTATTGACATAATTTATGTAAAAATAAATTATTTAGTAGCAAAATAAAAATAAAAATTTAACTTTTACCGACCAAAATAAATTTGGTCGCCGAAGAGACTTTCGAGCTAAAAAAGACCACTTTTCGCTACTAAACATATTTTTAGTAGCCAATTGTAGACTTTTTGGCTACTAAATTTTTTTTAGTCGCCAAAAAGCTTACTTTTGGCTACTAAAAAATGTTTTAGTCTGTAAAACCCACATAATTGGTGACCAAACTTATAATTAGTCGCCGATTGTAGACTTTTTGGCTACTAAATATTTTTTAGTCGGCAAAAACTGCATTTTTGGCTACTAAAAATGTTTTAGTCGGTAAAACCCACATAATTGGCGACCAAAATTATAATTAGTCGCCAATTGTTGACTTTTTGGTTATTAAATGTTTATTAGTCGGCAAAAACGATACTTTTGGCTACTAAAAATGTTTTAGTCGGTAAAACCCACATAATTGGCGACCAAAATTATAATTAGTTGCCAATTGTTAACTTTTTGGCTACTAAGGCCTTTTGGGAACAGGCTAATTTAGTAACTTTTTGGCTATTTGGCTAAAATATGAGTTAAAAAAAATTAGTATGTTTAGGATAACTTTTGATTTTTTACGAAAAGATGTGCAAAAAGTAGAGAGAAAAGAGAATTTTTGACTTTTTGATATGGGTTGTTGGCTTTTTGGCTAATTTACTAACTTTTTGGCTTTTTGGCTAAAAAGTTCAGTTGCCAAACGAGGCCTAAATGTTTATTAGTCGGCAAAAATGATACTTTTGGCTACTAAAAATGTTTTAGTCGGTAAAACCTATAAAATTGGCGACCAAACTTATTTTTAGTCGTCAATTGTAGATATTTGGCTACTAAATTTTTTTAGTCGCCAAAAAGCTTAACAATTGGCGACTAATGCTTTTTTAGTTCCTGAAAGCTATACTTTCAGCGACCAAATTCTTTTTAGTAGCCAAAAGTGGTCGCCGAATCTATTTTTTCTTGTAGTGTATAAGAATATAGAAAGAGAAATTTAGATAAATTGCAAAAAAAAAAGAGAGCAAAAAACACAATATGAGATTTAAAACATGTGCTTCTTTTCACATAAGATGCAAAAAATCTTGCATAATTAGTTAAATCACCCGTTTAATTTCTCTGCACCGTTATTTTTATTCTCCAATCATTTTGCCTAATTTCATATTGTCATGGAAGTTAGGTTTTGAGATTTATAAGTTTATTTATTTATTGAAATATCCTTGGGTAAAACATAAATTTGATGAAGAAATTTGAATTAGAGTCAAACTCATCTTTTGTCCTTAAATATTTTGAAATTTTTTTATCTTTAAATATTTTGAAAATCTCTTATATCCATGGCATAAGTAATTAAAAAGTGAAATAAAAAATATAAAAAAGATAAGAAAAAATAGGAAAACTTGAAAATAGAGTAAGAGAAGAATGGATGAAAGAATTTAATGAGATGTTAGGATTGAGAGTTTGAAATTTTTTAAAACACCACTATTAGTATAGATATAATACTAATAATTAAACTAATACAATACATGATAAGATAAAATGATAAAATAGATATTCATCATAGCATTACTTTATTATTTTTGTACTTGTAAGTTGTAACCCAATTGCTTGAAGTAATGGGTTGACCATATTGGTGATGTTTGGGAAGTGAAATTTTAGTTTTTTTTTAGGTTAAAATTTACAAAAAAATAAAATAGATTAAAATAGTTAATAAGACAAAATGTCATATCAAACCCACAATCATTTCACTTTTCTTTTCTTTTTTTTTCACAAACATCACATCTAACTATAAAAAAATCCAATAATCTTTCTAAATACAAAAATTTTAACCTGTTAAAATAGTCAAAAACTAAAATAACATATTAAAATAATAACTTCCTAAACACCTACATTGTCAGTAAACACTACAAGAATTAACACTTTTGCCAACCAAAAAATTGGTCGCTAAAAGTCCATTTTTAGTCGGCAAAAGTTATCCGCGACCAATTTTTTTAGTCGCTACTTTGGTCGCCAATTGAGGGTCGGCAAAAGTAATTCGCGATCAAAATTTTGGTTAGTCTGAAAAAGTTAGATTTGCCGACTAAATTTTTGGTCGCTAAATATATCATTACTGCGACTAATCCATTTTATTGCTAAAATATTTTGGTCGCGAAAAGTGATATTTTGCCGACCATATATCTTGGTCGCCAATTGTCACATTCCACGACCAAAAAATTTGGTCGCCAATTATCACATTCAACGACCAAAAAGTTTGGTCGCCAATTGTGACATTTCACGACCAAAAATTTTGGTCGCCAATTGTGACATTCTACGACCTCTTAATTTGGTCGCCAATTGTCACATTCCACGAGCAAAATAATTAGTCGCCAATTGTCACATTCCACGACCAAGCATGTTTGTCGCCAAAAGAAATGTTTTCGCAACTAAAACTTTAATCGGCAATAGACCTATTCGCAACCAAATCCTTGAAGTTGCATTCTGAATGCATTTACAGTTTGTTATAGAATTATCAACTCTAACCAACAAAACAAAATAATCTTTGTCATTTTATTTGCACAATTTCATATCTGAATAGTGTTTAATGGCAGAAATTCAAAGCTACATCTCAATTTAATTGGCTAAAAAAATCTTTCTGAATCACACCCCTATATCTCACTTTCAGAATCATACTTTCAGAATCACACCCCTATACTTTCAAAAAAAGGAACTAAGAATTTTAAGTAGGATCAAACCCCTATATCTCACAGATTGAACAATCAAAGCTAAATTCAGAATCTAAAAAAAGGTCTACTCAACCACCATACATATAAATCAATAAAGTTCCACAATGAAAATCATCTGATTAAAAAAAATGAACACAAACCCCAGAATTCAAATTGACAATCAAACAAGAAACAAAGTGAGACCAACAATGTCAAAATTTTACACATAGAAAAAATGACACTGAACAATCAAGCATTATTACTGCAATACAAAACATATATATATATATATATATATATATATATATACATAAACCATAAAACCATCGTAAAACCCCAAATCAATGACACTAAACAACATAGTCATACAAAATCAACTCACATGTCGTCGATGTAGATGTGGCCTAGAAGATGAATTGAGTAGGGCCATTTGTCCTGGAATGTAATCCCCTGCGTTGAAACCTAGAGCGAGAGAGAGTAAATTAGGGTTTGATAAGAAGAGAGATCAATAATAGAATAGAAGGATAGGTAGTGTATGTGCCTGGAGGATGAGGTCGTCGTAGATATCGGCGATCTTGTCATAGGATTAAGAAGCCATTGCGTCACTATGGATCGCTCACGACGGTTAGATCTTAGCCTAGGATTCAAATCTAATTTAGATTTCGACGATCTTCTCGGATCCAGCAGAGGCACCAGTGGAGGAGGAGGAGAATGAGGAGGATCATCGACGGCGGTGGGCGTTTAGGAGAGAGAGAGAGAGAGAGAGAGAGGCACCAGCGGAGGACGGAGGAGGATCATCGACGGCAGTGGAGATCTGCGGCGGTGGCCGTGGCGATCTGTGCCGGTTGTGGTGGTCTGTAGTGAGGTGAGGCTTGGTGGTGAAGGAGAATCTGTGTGAGAGGTTTGAACAAATGGTTGTAAACAGAGAACAGGGGCGGTGATATATATCCCACTAAAAAAACATTTCACCTTTAGCGACTAAATTTATTTTTTGTCGCAGAATCTTAACATATAACGACTAAAATTTGGTCGGCCATTGTCTACCACTGCATTTAAATATCAAAACGACGTCGTTTTGATATCTGCATGCACTGGTGGACCATGGCCGACCAAATTTTGGTCGTTATATGTTAAGATTTACATATCTGCCATCATGCAAGAGGGCCCGTATAAGTGTCCGAGTATTTCAACCCTAATGCGTGAGAAATGGAAAATAAACACCGTAATTACATATCTGCCATCATGCAAGAGGGTCCGAATAAGTGTCCGAGTGTTTAAACCCTAATGCATGAGAAATGGCAAATAAACACCATAATTACAAATCTGCATGATGTACGACGGTCTGAATAAGTGTCCGAGTGTTTACATCCTGATGCACGAGAAATGGAAAATAAACACCATAATTACATATCTGCCATAATGCAAGAGGGTCCAAATAAGTGTCCGAGGGTTTAAACCCTAATGCGTTAGGAGTGGCAAGTAAACACCATAACTACATATCTGCCTTTATGCAATAGGGTCGGAATAAGTGTCCGAGTGGGTAAACCCTAATTCATGAGAAATGGCAAGTAAAAACCATAATTACATATTTGCCATCATGCTAAGCAACTGAATAAGTGTCCGAGAGTTTAAACCCTAACGCATGAGAAATGGAAAATAAATACCAGAATTACAAATCTGCCATCATGCATGACGGTTCGAATAAGTGTCCGAGTGTTTAAACCCTAATGCATGAGAAATGGCAAGTAAAAACCATAATTACATATATGCCATCATGCAAGAGGGTCCAAATAACACTCTGTTTAAACCCTAATGCATGAGAAATGGTGATTAAACACCATAATTACATATCTGCCATCATGCAAGAGGGTCCGAATAAGTGTCTGAGTGTTTAAACCCTAATGCATTAGAAATGGCAAGTAAACAGCATAATTACATATCTACCATCAGGCAAGAGGGTCCGAATAAGTGTCCGAGTGTTTAAACCCTAATGCGTGGGAAATGGCAAGTAAGCACCATAATTATATATCAGCAATTACGCAAGAGGGTCCGAATAAGTGTCCGAGTGTTCGAATCCTAATGCTCGAGAAATGGCAAGTAAACACAGTAATTACATATCTTCCATCATGCATGAGGGTCCGAATAAGTGTCCAAGTGTTTAAACCCTAATGCATGAGAAATGGCAAATAAACACCACAATTACATATCTGCCATCATGCATGAGGGTTCGAATAAGTGTCCGTGTGTTAGATCCCAAACGCCTGGGAAATGGTAAGTAACACCATAATTACATATCGGACAT
>NW_021024534.1:297015-312252 GCF_004153795.1 Camellia sinensis
AGGGTCCGAGTAAGTGTCCGAGTGCTCGAACCCTAATGCATGCGAAATGGCAAGTAAACACCGTAATTACATATTTGCCATCATGCAAGGCGTCCGAATAAGTATCCAGGTGTTTAAACGCTAATGCATGAGAAATGGCAAGTAAACACCATAATTACATATCTGCCATCATGCACGAGTGTTCGAGTGTTTAAACCCTAATGCATGAGAAATGGCAAGTAAACACCATATTTACATATATGTCATCATTCAAGTGGGTCTGAATATGTGTTCGAGTGTTTAAACCCGAATGCTCGAGAAATGGCAAGTGAACACCATAATTACATATCTGCCGTCATGCAAGAGGGTCCGAATAAGTGTCCGAGTGTTCGAATCCTAATGCTCAAGAAATGGCAGGCAAACACCATAATTACATATCTACCATCATGCAAGAGGGTCCGAATAAGTGTCCGAGTGTTTAAACCCTAACGCATGAGAAATGGCAAATAAAAACCTTAATTAATATCTGCAATAATGCATGAGGGTCCGAATAAGTGTCCAAGTGTTTAATCCCTAATGCATGGGAAATGGCAAGTAAACACCGTAATTATATATCTGCAATCACGCAAGAGGGCCCGAATAAGTGTCCGAGTGTTCGAATCCTAATGCTCGAGAAATGGCAAGTAAACACCATAATTACATATTTGCCATCATGCAAGAGGGTCCGAATAAGTGTCGGAGTGTATAAACCCTAATGCATGACAAATGGCAAGTAAACACCATAATTACATATCTGCCATCATGCAAGACGGTCCGAATAAGTGTCCGAGTGTTTAAACCCCTAACGCATGAGAAATGACAAATAAACACCTTAATTACATATCTGCCATCATGCAAGAGGGTTCGGATAAGTGTCCGATTGTTTAAACCCTAACGCATGAGAAATCACAAATAAACCTCATAATTACATATCTGCCATGATGCAAGAGGGGTCCGAATAATGTCCTAGTGTTTAAACCCGAATGCATGAGAAATGGCAAATAAACACCATAACTTCAAATCTGCATGATGTACGACGGTCTGAATAAGTGTCCGAGTGTTTACATCCTGATGCACGAGAAATGGAAAATAAACACCATAATTACATATCTGCCATAATGCAAGAGGGTCCAAATAAGTGTCCGAGGGTTTAAACCCTAATGCGTTAGGAGTGGCAAGTAAACACCATAACTACATATCTGCCTTTATGCAATAGGGTCGGAATAAGTGTCCGAGTGTGTAAACCCTAATTCATGAGAAATGGCAAGTAAAAACCATAATTACATATATGCCATCATGCAAGAGGGTCTGAATAAGTGTCCGAGTGTTTAAACCCTAACGCATGAGAAATGGCAAATAAAAACCTTAATTAATATCTGCAATAATGCATGAGGGTCCGAATAAGTATCCGAGTGTTTAATCCCTAATGCATGGGAAATGGCAAGTAAACACCGTAATTACATATCTGCCATCATGAAAGAGAAATGGCAAGCCCCAAGTGGCAGAGTATTTAAACCCTAATGCATGACAAATGGCAAATAAACACCATAATTACATATATGCCATCATGCAAGAGGGTCCAAATAAGTGTCCGAGTGTTTAAGGGTCCGAATAAGTGTCCGAGTGTTCAAACCCAAATGCATGAGAAATTGCAAGTTAACACAATAATTATGTCTCTGTCATCACGCAAGAGGATCTGAATAAGTGTCCTAGTGTTCGAACACAAATGCGTGCGAAATTGTAAGTAAACACCATAATTACATATTTGCCATTATGCAAGAGGGTCCGAATAAGTGTCTGGAAGTTCGAACCCTAATGCACGAGAAATTGTAAGGAAACCCTACAATTACATATCTGTCATTATGCAAGATGGTCCAAAAAGTGTCCAAGTGTTCGAACCCTAATGCATGAGAAATTGTAAGAAACACCATAATTACATATATGCCATCAAGCAACAGGGTCCGAATAAGTGGCCGAGTGTTCGAATCATAATGCATGAGAAATTTTAAGTGAGCACCAAAATTACATATTTGCCATCATGGAAAAGTGTCTGAATAAGTGTACGAGTGTTCGAATCCTAATGCATGAGAAATTGTAAGAAACACCATAATTACATATATGCCATCAAGCAACAGGGTCCGAATAAGTGGCCGAGTGTTCGAATCATAATGCATGAGAAATTTTAAGTGAGCACCAAAATTACATATTTGCCATCATGGAAAAGTGTCTGAATAAGTGTACGAGTGTTCGAATCCTAATGCATGAGAAATTGTAAGAAACACCATAATTACATATATGCCATCAAGCAACAGGGTCCGAATAAGTGGCCGAGTGTTCGAATCATAATGCATGAGAAATTTTAAGTGAGCACCAAAATTACATATTTGCCATCATGGAAAAGTGTCTGAATAAGTGTACGAGTGTTCGAATCCTAATGCATGAGAAATTGTAAGAAACACCATAATTACATATATGCCATCAAGCAACAGGGTCCGAATAAGTGGCCGAGTGTTCGAATCATAATGCATGAGAAATTTTAAGTGAGCACCAAAATTACATATTTGCCATCATGGAAAAGTGTCTGAATAAGTGTACGAGTGTTCGAATCCTAATGCATGAGAAATTGTAAGAAACACCATAATTACATATATGCCATCAAGCAACAGGGTCCGAATAAGTGGCCGAGTGTTCGAATCATAATGCATGAGAAATTTTAAGTGAGCACCAAAATTACATATTTGCCATCATGGAAAAGTGTCTGAATAAGTGTACGAGTGTTCGAATCCTAATGCATGAGAAATTGTAAGAAACACCATAATTACATATATGCCATCAAGCAACAGGGTCCGAATAAGTGGCCGAGTGTTCGAATCATAATGCATGAGAAATTTTAAGTGAGCACCAAAATTACATATTTGCCATCATGGAAAAGTGTCTGAATAAGTGTACGAGTGTTCGAATCCTAATGCATGAGAAATTGTAAGAAACACCATAATTACATATATGCCATCAAGCAACAGGGTCCGAATAAGTGGCCGAGTGTTCGAATCATAATGCATGAGAAATTTTAAGTGAGCACCAAAATTACATATTTGCCATCATGGAAAAGTGTCTGAATAAGTGTACGAGTGTTCGAATCCTAATGCATGAGAAATTGTAAGAAACACCATAATTACATATATGCCATCAAGCAACAGGGTCCGAATAAGTGGCCGAGTGTTCGAATCATAATGCATGAGAAATTTTAAGTGAGCACCAAAATTACATATTTGCCATCATGGAAAAGTGTCTGAATAAGTGTACGAGTGTTCGAATCCTAATGCATGAGAAATTGTAAGAAACACCATAATTACATATATGCCATCAAGCAACAGGGTCCGAATAAGTGGCCGAGTGTTCGAATCATAATGCATGAGAAATTTTAAGTGAGCACCAAAATTACATATTTGCCATCATGGAAAAGTGTCTGAATAAGTGTACGAGTGTTCGAATCCTAATGCATGAGAAATTGTAAGTAAACATTATAATTACATATCTACCATCATGCAATAGGGTTCGAATAAGTGATCGAGTGTTCGAACCCTAATGCAAGAGAAATTGTACGTAAACAACATAATTACATATCTGCCATCATGCAAGAGAGTCCGAATAAGTGTCCGAGTGTTTGAACCCTAATGCAACAGAAATTGTAAGTAAACACAATAATTACATAATTGCCATCACGCAAGAGGGTCAGAATCAGTGTCCGACTGTTAGAGCCCTAATGCAAGAGAAATTGTAACTAAAGACCATAATTACATATATGCCATCATGCAAGAGGGTCTGAATAGGTGTTTGAGTGTCTAAACCCGAATGCTCGAGAAATGGCAAGTGAATACAATAATTACATATCTGCCATCATGCAAGAGGGTCTGAATAGTGTCTGAGTGTTCGAATCCTAATGCTCAAGAAATGGCTGGTAAACACCATAATTACATATCTGCCATCATACAAGAGGGTCCGAATAAGTGTCCGAGTGTTTAAACCCTAACGCATGAGAAATGGCAAATAAACACCTTAATTAATATCTTCAATCATGCAAGAGGGTCCGAATAAGTGTCCGAGTGTTTAAGCTCAAATGCATGAGAAATGGCAAGTAAACACCATAATTACATATCTGACATCATGCTGGAGGGTCTAAGTAAGTGTCCGAGTGTTTAAATCCCAATGCACGAGAACGGCAAATAAACACCATAATTACATATCTGCTGTAATGCAAGACAGTCTAAATAAGTGTCCGAGGGTTTAAACCCTAATGCATTAGAAATGGCAAGTAAACACCATAATTACCTGTCCGCCATTATGCAATAGGGTCGAATAAGTGTCCGAGTGTTTAAACCCTAATGCATGAGAAATGGCAAGTAAACACCATAATTACATATCTGCCATGATGCAAGGCGTCCGAATAAGTATGCAGGTTTTTAAACGCTAATGCATGAGAAATGGCAAGTAAACACCATAATTACATATCTGCCATCATGCATGAGGGTTCGAATAAGTGTTCGAGTGTTTAAACTCTAATGCATGAGAAATGGCAAGTAAACACCATATTTACATATATTTCATCATTCAAGAGGGTCTGAATAGGTGTTCGAGTGTTTAAACCCGAATGCTCGAGAAATGGCAAGTGAACACCATAATTACATATCTGCCGTCATGCAAGAGGGTCCGAATAAGTGTCTGAGTGTTCGAATCCAAATGCTCAAGAAATGGCAGGTAAACACCATAATTACATATCTACCATCATTCAAGAGGGTCCGAATAAGTGTCCGAGTGTTTAAACCCTAATGCATGAGAAATGGCAAATAAAAACCTTAATTAATATCTGTAATAATGCATGAGGGTCCGAATAAGTGTCCCAGTGTTTAATCCCTAATGCATGGCAAATGGCAAGTAAACACCGTAATTATATATCTGCAATCACGCAAGAGGGCCCGAATAGGTGTCCGAGTGTTCGAATCCTAATGCTCGAGAAATGGCAAGTAAACACCATAATTACATATCTGCCATCATGCAAGACGGTCCGAATAAGTGTCCGAGTGTTTAAACCCTAACGCATGAGAAATGCCAAATAAACACCTTAATTACATATCTGCCATCATGCAAGAGGGTTCGGATAGGTGTTCGATTGTTTAAACCGTAACGCATGAGAAATCGGAAATAAACACCATAATTACATATCTGCCATCATGCAAGAGGGGTCCGAATAATGTCCGTGTGTTTAAATCCCGATGCACGAGAAATGGAAAATAAACACCATAATTACATATCTGCCATAATGCAAGAGGGTCCGAATAAGTGTCCGAGGGTTTAAACCCTAATGCGTTAGAAATGGCAAGTAAACACCATAACTACATATCTGCCATTATGCAATAGGGTCGGAATAAGTGTCCGAGTGTTTAAACCCTTATGCATGAGATATGGCAAGTAAACACCATAATAACATATCTGCCATCATGCAAGGCGTCTGAATAAGTGTCCGAGTGTTTAAACCCTAAGGCATGAGAAATGACAAATAAATACCAGAATTACATATCTGCCATCATGCATGACGGTTCGAATAAGTGTCCGAGTGTTTAAACCCGAATGCTCGAGAAATGGCTAGTGAACACCATAATTACATATTTGCCATCATGCAAGAGGGTCCGAATAGGTGTCCGAGTATTCGAATCCTCATGCTCGAGAAATGGCAAGTAAACACCATAATTACATATCTACCATCATGCAAAAGGGTCCGAATAAGTGTCCGAGTGTTTAAACCCTAATGCATGGGAAATGGCAAGTAAACACCATAATTATATATCTGCAATCACGCAAGAGGGACTGAATAAGTGTCCGAGTGTTCAAATCCAAATGCTCGAGAAATGGCGAGTAAACACCATAATTACATATCTGCCATCATGCAAGACGGTCCGAATAAGTGTCCGAGTGTTTAAACCCGAATGCATGAGAAATGTGGACAACTGTAATTCACTCCACGTAAGCACATAAACACATAAGCACTTACGAATTTCATTTCCGGATAATGATAGTCCCGAGGCGTTACTAGAGTTCCGGTTAGAAATAGCATTGATCAAGTGCTTTTCCAACAAGACTCCCAGAAACCCAAGGATCCAATCAACATCCTAGAAACTACATTCCATACCTACATAGTCACATAAGCATGTTATCAATTAAGCATGTTATCAATTAAGCACATAGAATATGACACTACATCTAAGTCTCTATCAAGCGAGACAAACCTATTGTGATCCTAATCACTTCCCACGTACCCAAAGTATTCGAACCCGGTACGCTCTAATACCAAGTTTCACCTCTGAGACGACATCAGACAGATGTATGTCGTCCACATCTTGAGACAGATCCTCCATTTGTGCCATGTGGGGCCGACTTTTGTTCTGTGAAGGGCTATTCTTATAAGGCTTATTCTTCTTGCGGCAATCAACCACTCTATGCCCATCGCTTTCATAGTTGAAGCACTTTCCATTAAACTTATAAGTAGGTTCTTGTAGCTTGTAGATCGACCTTTTGGAGACATCACCTCTAGACCCTAGCTTCGAGTTTTTACTAGTTGGTGGCTTCTTCTTGACCCTCGAGGACTGGCCATGCTCAACCATGGTTGCTTTCACAACAGAGGTACTCCATCATTTCTTCATGTTGTCTTCCTCAATGCGGAGCCTTACAACAAGCTCTTCGACTGTCATCTCCTTTCGCTTATGCTTCAAATAGTTCTTGAAGTCTTTACAACCGTTAGGTAGCTTCTCAATCAAAGCAGCTGCCTGGAATGATTTACTCAATAACATTCCCTCTGTATGAATCTCGTGCAAAATTACTTGAAAATCTTGGATCTGGCTAATAAAGATTTTAGAGTCCACCATTTTGAAGTTCAAAAACCGGCCAACAACAAATTTCTTTGCCCCAACATCCTCGTTTTTGTACTTCTTGTTCAAAGCATCCCACAATTCCTTTGCTGACTTCTTGGCATAAAACAAGTTGAACAGTGTATCTGCCAAGCCGTTCAGAACATAGTTTCGGCAAAGGAAGTCCGACTTAGCATCTAGAGCCATAAACTTCTACTTGTCTTGCTCATTCTCTTCCACGGTTGGTGGATCTTTACTTAAAAACATTGCAAGGCTAAGAGTAGTCAAGTAAGAACATCTTTTGTTGCCACCTCTTAAAATTCACTTTAGTGAACTTCTTTGGGCGCTTATGATGGTTGAGCGATCCTTTCGGAATAGTAGGAGTAGTAATAAGATTGACCACGGAGGTCGCATCGACTGGATTGACCATAGGGGTCATAGTAAGGGTTGGAAAGTTAGTTGATTCGAGGTTCTGATCCCCACCAACATTAGCAATAGCAATAGCAGCAGCAGCAACATCATCAGTTACAGTTGCCATATTTGAAAAATACAATAGAATTTCACTAGTCTGTGTTTTAAGAAATTAAACTTAACACTAGAAAATCCCAAACTTTAAAATTTAATGTAAAACTAGTCTTACCACAAACTTCAAAATTGAATATAGTTAAGAAAGTTTCTAGGAAGACTGGAGGGGTCACATCGATCCCATTTAAAACTCAATTAACCTTAGACAAAACTTCTAAGATCATGTTGTCTCATTGTCCATGGGAAGTTTTCGAAGGGAGGTTAAAACAAACCAAGTTTCAAAACTCTAAGAGCAATTAAAAATTGCTACCCAAATTACAAGCAATCAAAATTACTACAACAATTTTGAAGCAAATAAAAATGCTTCCAAATATAAGGCAATGAACCACTACTGGAACATAAGCAAAAAGTTGTTTCAAATATAAAGAAAATTAACCAATCCAAACTAGGATTCTTTTGGTCGAAAAATTCCTTTCCACATTTAGGAATTTACGTTCAACAAAAAAAGTTAGTAGTCCAAATTTTTTTATTGTAGTCCCAAATTCTATTCATTTGGTTTTGTATTTTTTTTTTCTTTTTCTTTCGCATTGGTATCCCTATAAAGAAAGTTAGCAGAAAACCATAACAAAATACAAAACATATAATTGAAAAAAACAGTAAAAGTAATATACTATTTAAAACCTTTTACCAATCTATTTAATAGCAAAATTAAGTAAAGAATTAAAAAGCTTTACAAGTTACAAAAATAAACTTATAACTCCAAGTAATTAAATTAAAACATATTTAGTAGTCAAGAGTTACATGTAAAATTCTTACAAAGCAATAAACATGCAATGATCCTAGACCACTAGAAGCAATTAACATGTAAATTAAACTAAAAATTAGAAAGCAATTAGCATGCAAATTGCACTAAAAATTTAGGAATAAAATCATGCAAATAATTTCAGAATTCTAGAAAATAATTAGCATGCAAATTGAAATTAAAAATTTAAGAAATAATAAACATGTGAATTAAATTAGAATTTAGAAAATAATAAACATGTTAATTATATTAAAAAATTATAAATCATGAATATGCTATTGTACAAAAAAATTATATACTAAAAAACATGCAAATTATAGTAGGAAACTTAAAAATAATAAACAACTAGAATGCATCGTACACATAAATACCATAACATTATACTACAATCAAAGACATAGCAATCTGCATAAATTTACTGAAATATATATGTAAATCAAAGGTAAACGCAGCGGATGAAAAATTATGGTCATACATTTATCTGCAGCGTCTGAATTGAAGGATGAGGTGGGTAAATCACGTGATTCCTGAATCTGATCAATCAACCCAACAATGGACTGATATTACAGAATGAATATCACCCACACAAGTCACAGTGCAAAATGGCTCTTGATCGTTGTATTTTGAGAGAGAGTCAGTATATGGGTAAAACATACGACATACGTTATTATTCTCTTAATCACTCATATCCCATATTATATCAGATATATTGGATAATAATAAATCTATCCATATCAGTTATATCAGATATATAAGATATCTATATCATCTATCCATATCAGTTGATATGATAGATATAGATATCCTGAGTAGTTATTCAAATAGGTTTTGAATTCAAATTCAAACTTATTTGGATAAGATTCAAAAGATTCAGAAAAGGATCATGTTACGTGTTCAATTTCTAACAATATATGAATCTCTAATCATGAACAGTGGGCTTTAGTGCTACACAGCGTCTTCGGTTTTCGGAAAGCAGTAACATGCAATTTTATTTTTGTTTTGTTTTGTTTTGTACGGGGAAGAAATAATCCTGTTGACTAAGTCCACGCTCCTCCGTACGACGTCGCTTTGTCACCTGAAAACACAAACGTAAGCTAGCCGGCGGGTGTATGCTGGAAACCTCTCCGATGCCTAAGTCAGAAAACTTGACAAATAGACAAAGCTCAATGTAATCAGGAAGTAAAATTGTATGTTGTGTTATGTTACCTCCTCCAAGGTGATGCTTGTGAGCTTTCTAATCAGGTTTTGCCCTGTGCAAATCCTAGCTAGACTTTTATTCTTCCTCCCATGCAGCGTCCTCCTAGTCGTATTCTATACTCCTGAAGGATATGCCTTAACTTCTTTACACCGGCGCGACGTGTTTACACAAAAGTTAAACGGAGTAGTCATTCTCGACTCGCGCCTTTAATACATATCAAATATCAGCATGGCGCCCGAAAGCTCCCGACTATCTACGCTCGTGCTACACGAGATAAGACCTGGCACTATGCTGAGCCACAGAGTAAGCCGAACTATCCTCTAGTTCGCGGCATTCCCTTTATTCTTCCTTATCTCGGGTTCTACCGTGTCGTTCAAACCCACTGCTGTGTTTGGACCGAACCAATCGGACCCGACGGTATAACTCCTAAGATTATACCACTAAAGCCTGATATAACTTCGACAGATCGGTCTCAACTTTCAAGTTGCTCCTGGCCCGAAGTACATTTACAAATCCTATAACCGAACGTCGAACTACTGCTTCTTGGGCGGGAAAGTAACTTCTCGGCCCTTCTTACTCATGGCTTTCGGTACTATGTGGGCCACAGAGGTCTATCTGTCCATGAGCTGTCGGACCAATTTGTCACCCCGTAGAGCCTCTCAATCTGCCCCTTAATCATCCATTACTTCTCCTCATCTCGGTTCGCTCTCTATAGACTAGTCAATGCTCCGGGCGCGACTCGTATTAATGGCTCAGCACTCGGACTAAAAAACAACTCTGTTATATTACCATGTCATCGCACTGTTGGATATATATTTATCAATATATCTTGGACTAGCTACTCTGGGTGATTTCATGAGTGATAAGCCGTAGCTATAGCTTATCTCTCTATATCTATGACTGTTGTGACGCTATCATTTGCGTAATAGGACACGTAAGCTGCAAGAACTGTCTTGAAAGCTTATTATAAGCAATGCAATGTTACTCACTGCCTTTATTTACGCAATACCTACGATGAGTGTACTTGCAAGATTGTTCACCTTATAATTTTTTTTACAACTCATCATATTTTTCACAAAACTACCCACATATCTCAAGCTCCTTTAGAACAGCTCGTGGAGCTCGTATTCTATCATCTTCTCTGGCTCGGCCTTTGCTTGTCCAACTACCAGCTCGTTGTTCTTCATTTGTGTCGGCTGTTCTCGGTTTCCAGTCTCGTTTTCCTTCACCTGTAGAGTGTCGAAATCTAGTCTCTTCCTGTTTTTGCTTTCGTATTTGGTCTATGCATTTTGTTTACTGTGTTTTTGCAAAACATTTTCTTCCATTTTTGCTTCGCTTCTGTACTTTCATAAAAAAATCAGTAGAACTCATGTGTGTATGAATTATCCTGTAGAAAACCCGTCTTGGATCCAAAATCATGTAGCAACCGAACTAGGATACTGTTTGTCCTATATAGGTAGATCCCCTTAGACAATAACCGAACTAGAACTTGTAGGGATGACAGCAGTTTCAAAAAATAACCTTCTGAACCTTAGCCGAAATAAGATCACCGAACGAAGTTTGAATACATTAAACTAGGAACCTCAGTCTTCAACCGAGCTAAGCCTTTGGGGCTAAGCCAGCTTTCTTAGTTTCTATACCGAACTCAGAAAGCTGCCCCTAGAGGCTCAACCGAAGTAACAAAACTCAAAGTTTAACCGAATTAGGCCTTCGGGGCTAAGCCAGCTTTCTTAATTTTCTAGACCGAACTTAGAAAGCTGTCCCCAGACGATGAACCGGTCTAATGAGTAACCTGCTCAAACCAAGCTACCAAACCTTTTGATGAACCAAGGTAGAACCAGTTAACAAGGCCGAAGTAGGGCTCTTGTACCTTGCTTTTAATTTGTAGCACGGTCCTAAGATCTGTGCTTAACCCCTTTGTTTTCTACTTTGCAGACTTAGGTTGCCCAGGCACTTCTTCGTGCGCTCAACCGTGCTACTGAGCACAATTTTTGCACTGATATAAGTTATTCATAAATTATACAACAAATGGGTAAGTATAGGTATTTGGTAGAGACCCCTGGTGGCATGGCCGAATTCCGAAGGGATTATGGCATTCTAGACGATGTACACCTTACCTTAGCCAAGCAGGACGTCATACCATGGGGCGAAGCAGGCTTTGTACCTTTTACCCTGCTTTCCATAATAGAGACCGGACTAAGGTTCCCAGTTCAACCTTTAATTTGTGAGTTTCTTAGGCAAACCAGATTATGCCCAACCCAGCTATCCACTAACACATACCGGATAATAATGGGTATAGCCGAACTAAATCGCCAAGCAGGCCTGAACCTCGGTCTAGCCGAAATCTTCCACCAATACTCCATAGGTTCCAAGGACGATGGCTGGGTTTATTACCTTAGGATACGCCGCCGTAGAGAAAAGATAATAAAAGATACGCCAGATAAGGATGTAAATGATGATGACTTTTTCTGGGTATCGGGCAATTTTGAAGATCAGCAAGCCCAAATCCCAGGCTGAAGTATAAACTGGAAAAAAGGAGAACCTGGTAGAGTTACTTTGGTTTTATGCATGTTTTCTTTTACTTTGGTTTCAGATGTCACAACCGATCTAACAGTTGTATCTTTTTGCAGACTCATCTCATCTTGCATCCCTGTACAGTTACCCAAATCTGAACACACTCCGAGCCGCATTACGGTTTAAAGAAAGGAGTTGGGCTAAGCTTCTAAACTTTGAGCCGACTTATAGGTATAGCGGTCGCCGAAAAGCCAGAGTGACCGATTTCCTTCTTGAAGACGCTCCAGAACCGGACCCAACCTTGCCTGAAATAAGACTTGTCCCACTAACCGCTGAAGAAGAGATGGCAAAGAAAAGCAGAGTCAGGGCCCTTCTGACCGCAACAACTAGGGCCGAAGTACCTCCATCAATCCAACCGCAGCCCGCTGTTGTGGCCCTCCCTTCTTAACAGCCATCCTCTTCCCGCCGAACCAAGCGTGCCCGAACTGCCGAAACCGAACAAATTTTGGTTGACGAAGCAGAACCTGCACTTCCACCGAGTTTGCCACCGAGCCCCCAACCGGAACCTTCTGACCGAACTACCGGCAGCTGGGCCCCAAAACTTACTTTCAATGACCGAGACATCCGAGATACAGACTCGGTTGTTGCTGAGAAAGACCACCTGTTGGCCATCAATCTGGCCAAGAGTGTGTGTCTGCCCAAAGACATGGAGTATCACCACAAACAGATAAACACCGAACTGAAGGCTATCCGGTCTACGACTAAATCCATGATTCTGGTAAGTAACTTCGGTCATTTTTCTGTCTACTTTCTTTTTCAACTTCTACTTCGGCTTAAAGGGAAATCTTTGCTTTGTCAGGCCCTTCAGAAAAACCAACTCACTCATAGGAAAGTGCTGGAGCTTAGGAAAGTAACCAGGCAAGCAGCGGCAGAAGCTGAGGCAAAAGCGGCCGAGCTGGAGGAGGCCAGAAAGGAAATGGCCGAACTACGGGGCGAGGTCGGTAGACTGACCGGACTGGTTAGTTCGGCCGAAGCCGAAAAGCAGAATGCTGCCATTGCTCTGAAAGACAAGTATCTACGCGAGCTGGTGAAGCTGGAAAGGAAGAAAGATGCCGAAATATCAGAGGCGAAGGAGAGCGCAAAAGAGGCCGAAAAGAGAGGCTTCAAGAAGGCAGAAGATGTATACGTCCAACAATGTGAGGCCGCCAAGGAGCTGTTCTTTAAGTGCGGCTGGAGAGGAGCCGTTGAGAAGCTCGGTCATGATCCTCAGACCAAGGTTTTTAACCCTCCAGCCTACTTCATACCGAACTCCCTCATGGAATACGCCAATGCCATGCAACAACAGTTTCTTGAGGGCTCAGACTCTGATGAAGACTCTGCCCCTGAGGATACTCCGGTTGCGAATGTAGATCAGGTAGTTCGGTCGGAGCCCACGGTGGAAGATCTAACTATTGAACAACCAAGTGAAACCGTGGTTCCGACCGAAACCACTCTTGCGACTGAAAACGTCCTTCCGCCTGAAACCGGTCTTCAAGTTGATGCCGATGCTGCCTTTGACGCCGAAATTGAAGATCTTTTTTCTTGATTTTGCATTTTTTCTCTTTTTTGTTACCTGCTGTCTTTGTAACCGGGCTATGCCCCTCTTGTACTTGCTTTTCAATGAATGAAAATTTTGTTCGACTCTTATTCCGATTTTGATGTGTGTTTGCACTTGTAATGGTTAAACTATGCTTATCAGTCAACCACTCCTTAGCCGACATAATTACTTCGGCTGAGGAGTACGATGAGTTGTTTTGAAGTCAACCATTCTTCAGCCATACCCATACTTCGGCTGAAGAGTACCAAGAGTTGGCTTATTCCTGCTAACCACTCATCAGCCATACTTCATACTTCGGCTGAGGAGTACAAGGAGTTGGTTTATTCCAGCCAACCACTCATCAGCCATACTTCATACTTCGGCTGAGGAGTACAAAGAGTTGGTTTATTCTAGCCAACCACTCATCAGCCATACTTCATACTTCGGCTGAGGAGTACAAAGAGTTGGTTTATTCCAGCCAACCACTCATCAGCCATACTTCATACTTCGGTTGAGGAGTACAAAGAGTTGGTTTATTCCAGCCAACCACTCTTCAGCCATACCCTTACTTCGGCTGCAGAGTACTAAGAGTTGGTTTATTCCAGCCAACCTCTAAGTTAGTTTTTTCCAGCTAACTTAGAACAATGTTTGGTTATTTCGACCAAACGTCCTGCAGCCTGGATCCTTATCCTGGGCTTAGGAAAGGTGTTGGTTTATTCCAGTCAACCTCTAAGTTAGTTTTTTCCAGCTAACTTAGAGCAATGTTTACAATATTCCTATCTTTACTAAAGCTAACTTTTACAGAGAACAACTCATGCTGAAAAGAATTGCTTGTTTTATTGAAGAAAGAAAAAATTACACATGTTTGAAAGAGAAAAAGCTAAAAGTAAAATAACTTGAGATTGGCTGTGTTCCATGGCCTAGGGATTGCTTTGCCATCCTTGTCTTCTAGGTGGTATGCCCCTCTGCCTGCTAACCCAACCACTTTGTAAGGACCTTCCCAGTTCGGCCTTAACTTGCCATCTCCTGGTACTAAGGTGTTTCCCATGACTTTGCACAGTACCCAATCGCCGATCTTGAATTGCCTTAGATGTACCTTTTTGCTGTATTTTCTGATTAACTCTCGTTGGTATGAAGCAATGTGAACCAGTGCTTTTTCTCTTCTTTCTTCCGCAAGGTCAAGTTCCAATGTTATGGCTTCTCCATTTAAGTCTGGATCAAAATTTTCGCTTCGAATTGTGGGGAGGCCAACTTCCAGTGGGATTACTGCTTCCATTCCATAGGCTAAGGAGAATGGTGTCTCTCCTGTTGATCGCCGAGGCGTGGTGCGGTAAGCCCATAAAACATAAGGTGTTGCGCAGAATTAGGGCCCTCTTGGATGGATCCATCATCCTATTCTAAAAGATGGCATCTACCAGAAGAGAAAAAAGAAGCCAACAGAATAAGAGCGAAGTCGCAGGCGATTTTGGCTATCTCCATCTTTGGCATTATACAAGAAGTCATTCTCAGGGCCTTACCTAAATGCGTTCATCCCAGCAAAGTGGAAGCATTCTTGTTCGAAATACACGAAGGGGTGTGCGGAAGCCATCAAGGGAAGATCGCTAGCTTACAAGGCCATTTCGCAAGGATATTGGTGGCCATAATGCAGGCAGACTCAGAGAAATATGTGAAGAAGTGTGAGAAATGCCAAAAAATTCGCGCACCA
>NW_021024534.1:313301-349174 GCF_004153795.1 Camellia sinensis
TACCTCTTCTGCTTCGGGGTCTTCTATGCTTGGTCTTGGTAAGTAGTCGATGAGCAATGGATGAGGGGTAGCAGTGAAAAAAACAGAGGCAAAGCCTGCTAGTTCGTCTGCTCTGCTGTTTTCTTCTCTGCCAATTTGTTCTATCCTTACTACTTCAAATTTCTTGATCTCTGTTCTGACCAATTCTTGGTACTTGGCCATCCTATTATCCTTTGCTTCGTAGTCGCCAGAAATTTGATTTACCACCAGCTGTGAGTCGCTGTAGACTATTAGTTCGGTGGCCTTCATGTAATGTGCTGACTTGAGTCCTGCGAGAAACGCTTCATACTCTGCTTCATTATTGGATGCTGGGAAGCCAAGGTTGATTGCTTGCTCTACAACCAGGCCGTCTGGAGAGATGAGGACTATGCCAAGTCCTGCACCATGCCGGTTGGATTCTCCATCCACAAAGAGCTTCCACATCTCCCCAACGAACAACTTCCAGCAAGTGGTGGGGTCAGATGATGTCGTGGGGTCAAGAGTGGTGTTTTCTTCAATGTCCATGCTTGCTGTTTGCCCCTCGCCATCTGATTGGACTGTTGGTGAGTCTTGGTTTGCTTTTTCCTTGTTATCTTTAGTCTGGTCTGTCTTGGAGTCTGACTGAGTGCTTACTGCTAGGGGTTGCGCTATTCCAGCGTCAACTTCCGTCCCTAGTTCGGTTGTGTCAGTTAGGTCGACTGGGTAGATATGATGACTTCCAAGAGTAAACTCTGCGACGAAGTCTGCCAAAGATTGGGCTTTTATTGCAGTCTTGGGTTGAAACTTGATGTCGAATTGTCCCAACTCTACTGCCCACTTCAAAATTCGCCCACTAAAGTTCCCCCTTTCAAACAAAGCTTTTAGTGGAAAGGCTGTGAGGACGACTATGGTGTGGGCATGAAAGTAGTGTGCCAATTTCCTGGAGGCCATCATTAAGGCCAATGCTAATTTTTCCAAGGGCAAGTACCTTGTTTCGGCTCCCAACAATGTCTTGCTGACATAAAAAATGGGCAAGTGTTGTATTCCTTATGCACGAACCAACACTGCGCTAACTGCGTGCTGAGAGACTGCCAGGTACAAGAAGAGTTCTTCACTAGATACTGGGGTGACAAGTAGTGATGGGGAAGACATATATTCCTTCAAGCTTTCCAGAGCTTGGTCGCATTCTTCATCCCACTCAAACTTGGCCTTTAAAGCTTGAAAGAATGGTCGTAGTCTATCCGACGACCTGCTTATGAACCGATTGAATACAACCGCCATGCCGGTGAGATGCTGTACTTCTTTGACTGAGTTTGGTCTCTCCAACTCCTGGATTGCTTTGATCTGGGAGGGGTCTGCTTCTATACCCCGGTTGGTCACAAGGAAGCCCAAGAATTTGCCAGATCCTACTCCGAATGCGCACTTGGATGCATTGAGGCGTAACTTGTGCTTTTTCAAGACTTCAAACATCTCCCCTAAGTCCTTGAGATGGTCATTCTCATCCTTGCTTTTGACCACCATGTCGTCGATGTAAGCCTCCATTGTTCTGCCTAACAATGGTTCAAACATCTTGGTGACCATCCGTTGGAATGTCGCCCCTGCGTTCTTCAAGCCAAAGGGCATGACCTTGTAACAGTATAGTCCTCTTGGAGTTGTAAAAGATGTGACCTCCTGGTCTGGCTCATGCATGGCGATTTGGTGATAGCCTCTGTATGCATCCAGAAAGCTAAGTCGGTTGTGCCCTGCCGTCAGGTCCACTAGTTGATCTATCCGGGGTAGAGGAAAGCTGTCTTTTGGGCACGCCTTGTTGACTGTTTTGTAGTCGACGCAGACACGCCACTTACCATTCTTTTTTGGCACTACGACGGTGTTGGAGATCCATTTTGGGTAGTGCACCTCTCTAATTGCTCCTGCCTCCAGTAGGTTACCAACTTCTTCTGCCACTATTTCGGCGTGGTGGAGTGCCGATCTGCGTGTGCGTTGAATGACTGGTCTGGCGGATGGGTGGACATTGAGTTGGTGAATGATGAAGTTTGGATCAATGCCTGGCATGTCGTAGGGCGTCCAAGCAAACACTTCGATGTTAGAGGTCAAGAATTCCAAGACCTCTAATCTCTCAGCGCTGGACAACGATGAGCCAAGCAAGAAGAACTTATCCGGGTTCTTCTCATCTATTTTTACCTCCACCAAGTCCTCCACCGCTTTCTGATCAGCCTCTTTATCGACGTCCGTGAATAGTTCATTACTTTCAGGTTCCTCAACCGAATGAACGTATCCTTTGGCAGCGCGGCTGCCATTTGCCGTAACGAAACATTGTTTTGACATGATCTGATCTCCATAGACTTCTTCAATTATACCGGTGTCGTTGGGGAACCGCATTACCTGATGGTATGATGACGCCACCGAACGCATGGCGTGCAGCCATGTTCTGCCCAAGATGATGTTGTAAGTGGAGGGGACCTTCAATACCCAGAACTCCACTTGTTTTGTTACGCTTCCTGCTTTGACCGGAAGAATTATTTTGCCGACGGGCCATTCTGGCATGGAGTTGAATCCAATTAGGGGAGAAATTGCAGGCGCCAAGTCTTTGTCTTGTAGCTTCAGTTGTTTAAATGTGTCGTAGTACATGATTTCACATAACTACCCTGGTCAATCAGAATCCGCTTGATGTCAAAATCTTTGACTCGGAGAGTGACGACTAGGGCATCATTGTGAGGACAGTATATTCGATCCAAGTCTTTATCCGAAAAAGTCATAACATTTGTTGCCTCTGTCTTCCCCTTCTTGATGGCAGGTTGTGCACTTAACACTTCTTTGAAGTGCTCAGCCTTCTTGATTGATCCCCTGAGCTCGCATACACGCTCAGGTTCAAAGACTTCATGTATTACATTGATAATGCCCTGAGGTGGGGCGTCGATTGGCATTCCGTTGGGGTTATTGTGATCTTGGGGGGCTGGTTGCGTCCCTCCTTCAATATATTTATCCAAGTGGCCTGCTGCCACCAACTCTTCCAAGTGTTGTCTTAATGGCGTGCAATTCTCAGTGCGGTGACCTTTTTCTTTGTGGAAGGTGCATCGTGATCTTTCGTCATAATCCTTCTGGGCTTCTCCTAGCTTGGGTGGCCACTTGACGAAAGGCTCATCTCTTATTTCGCTAAGAATCCGATATATCGGTTTCTTGAACACCATGGTTATGGTAGTACGGATTCTCAACCATCTTTTATCAGGGTCTTCTCCGTTATCTCGTCTACCACGTCCGTTTTTGTTCTGCCGATCTATTGTATTGACCTTTGCTGAGGTTTTCTTTTCTGGCACTGCGGTCGCACTAGATTTTGCTTTGGCTCGTGCGCCATCCTCTTCTACCCTGATGTGCTGATGCCCTCTTTCCATCAGGGCTTCCATAGTGAGGGGTGGCGTCATGGTGATCGAGTCCCTTAGTCTGTTCCCAACTGGAAGGCCTCTTTTATATTGTGCAATGGCGAGATTGGTGGGGCAGTCCCCAATCTGATTGAATGTCTCCCAGTAGCGACTATTGTAAGATCTTAGGGTCTCTTTATCGCCCATGTCGATGGAGAGTAGCTGGTCGATCTCCACCGGGGTTTTAGTGTTTGTTCGGAACCTTGTCACAAAGGCTTCTGCTAATTGTGCCCAAGAGGCTATGCTGCCTTCTGGGAGTTTCTCAAACCAAGTCAAGCCTAGGTCGCCAAGACTTGATGGGAAGAGTATGCACATTAAGGCCTCGTTTCGCCTGTACACAGCCATGACCTGACGAAAGTGGCTCAAGTGTGAGTAGGGGTCCGTCTTCCCTTCATATGTAGTGAATTTGGGCTGAAGGAAACCTGATGGTAGGGGCGCGTTTTCAATCGCCGGAACAAATGGTGAAGTCTGCAGTCTTGCTAATGCCTTGTCCGTTGGTTCATAGGTAGGGCGCAGTATTGGCATTCCAACCTCGACGCTTCCATGCGTTCGAGGAGCCAATCGCTGCAAGGCTGAAACTCTATGTGGATCCCTTGCCCTGGCATCCTCCTTGCATCGTGCTTTCTCTTCGAGCACGGTTCGTAAGTCGGATGATCTAGGTAATTCTGTCTGTCTAGATCTAGTTTGGTGCGAATGTGAAGGCCAATATGTGCTTCCTTCAGTGTATGACCTTTCAGATCTCGTCCTCTCAGACCTGGAGTGATGAGTTCTGGAAGACCAGGATTGAGTGTCGCCTGTCCTGAGGCTTCTGCTCTCTCCTTGCGAGGGTGTAGTGTTCCTACTACGATTTTCTGAGTAGCGAGGGGGCATCTTGTTTTTATGCCCCTCTCCTGTCGCCACTTCTTTTTTCTTCATCTGGCGTTTCAAGGCCTCCATGTCCGCCGCCATCTTCTTTATCAATTCATCTTGCTCTTTCACGCGATCTTCCAGAGCTTGAGGGTCAATCCTCCGTCTTTGCCTGTTGGGACTTTGAGAATGGGATTGACGGGGGCTGTGAGTCCGTCTCCCCCTAGCATCCCTCCTGGAGGTATGTCTTTGGGGCTCCAAGTCCGCCATAGGAGGGATAGAAGGTAATCCTTCACGCCTTGCGCCCCCTTCTAGAGTTAGTCCGTCGACGGCGGACTGCGGCAAGTCTTCAATGTGTGCCATTGATTGTAAAGGGAAGAAGCTTTAATCAAGAGGTTTTGTTCTGTCTGCTTTTCCCACAGACGGCGCCAATTGTACGGGGAAGAAATAATTCTCCTCGTATAATCCTGTTGACTAAGTCCACGCTCCTCCGTACGACGTCGCTTTGTCACCTGAAAACACAAACGTAAGCTAGCCGGCGTGTGTATGCCGGAAACCTCTCCGATGCCTAAGTCAGAAAACTTGACAAATAGACAAAGCTCAATGTATTCAAGAAGCAAGATTGTATGTTATGTTATGTTACCTCCTTCCAAGGTGATGCTTGTGAGCTTTTATAGGTTTTGTGTGGCATAATCCTAGTAGGACTTTTACTTCTCCATGCAGAGTCCTCCTAGGATTTATACTCCTAAAGGATAATGCTTATCCTTTTACACCCCCCCACTGCTTACACCAAGTGGGATGGTTTTCACCATGGCCGAACTACCTTACGACCGAGATAAACCTGGCTATGCTGAGCCACAGAGTAAGCCGAACTATCCTTAGTTCGGCCTTTCCCTTTATTCTTCCTTATCTCGGTTCTCACCTGTTCAACCCATGGTGTGTTTGGACCGAACCAATGACTCTCGACCGGTATAACTCCAAGACCGATATACCACTAAAGTCGATATAACTTCAAGACCGGTCTAACTTCAAGTTGCTCCTGGACCGAAGTACATTTACAATCCTATAACCGAAGTAACTTTATCTCTTCTTGGGCCGAAGTAACTTCTCGGCCCTTTTTACCCAGTCCTTCGTACTTTGGGCCACAAAGTTCATCTCATAGCTCGGCCCACTTTTTCACCAAAAATTACCCTCTCATGTTTTATTTTATTTTATTTTTTTTTGTTTTTTTTTTGTCTTTTTAATAATTTAAATCCCATACCATGTACTATTGATACAGTGGGCAATTCAATTTTACAATTTCCAGTGAACGTGTTCTGTAATTTTTATTTTCAAATTAACAAATGTAATAGACAGTGTACAATCTTAGAAAAAAGAAAACTAGTACAAATTACATATAAATCTATTTGTTAGTACCATGAGAAATATAGAATCTATTTTAAAATTGTTATATAAAATATGTATTTCAATAAAATAAACAGATTCATATTTAATTAAATTAATATTACAGAACAAGAAGTTATGAGACTAAATCATACAACTTGATGAACAGAAATATATAACAAAAGAAAAACACTGAAAGAAGAAAATGAAGCAAACCAAAACCTGTATGATATTACAGTCTCCTTAAAACAAATTTGCCGCCTCACCATGGGTGCTAGAGGTATGTCAGTGTCTATCTCCCAAGATACGACGATTTAGACCCCACTAAGTCAAAAGCACCTTCTGGTTAGCTCCGACGAACTGACAATAGTAACACTCTCTCACACAGAAATAATATTATAGGAGTAGACTGACTGCATAATCTTGAGAGAAAAAAATTCTGTGTGAGAGGAGGAGTCTTTCCAGCAACAAATGCAGAATTCAATTATGCAAAGCTGCTGAACTAATGCGGCAAAATTGATGGAAAATAAGTGTCTAAGTTACACACTCTATATACATATGTGTGTATATCTGCAACTACCAAACAAACCTAGTCCAAAAAAGATTAGATTGATGGGTCACTAATCCGGCCCAGTTCAAACCTAGCCCTAAGCCGTGCATGTGGAAATTTTTGCATAACCAACTTGGATCATAGTTTTGGCCAAAATCCATCCTTGAAACATCTATAACTCCCTTGTTTCGGAAAATTTGGATACCCCAATTCATGCCCTTATAAAAAACTTGGGATTTAAATACCCATAAATGATTTCCTCTGCAATCAGTGTGGGATAGGTGGTTGTATACCATTTCAATACCTCATGTATAAGGCCAACTTTATAATACAATTTCTCATTCAATTCTCAATGTTTTTTGTCATTCTTTTTGTGGTATAGAGATCTTATTACAAAGAATCTAAACGCATTTGATCTCACTTTAATCGGTAGTTGTGACCTATTTTAATTTCACATTGAAGTCACTATAAAACCATTTTTCCAATAGTTTTTACCTATCCAATGGCTTCCGACCTATCAACATCTCCAACAATATTTCTTTTTTATTTTTTTTTCTATGCTTTGTGTTGATTTTTTGATAAATTTTCTCTGATTGAGTCAAAACACATTTTATCTAATATGGTTAAAACACAGAAAAAATTGTGAGCAAACCAAAGAAATTTAGTCAAAATATAGTGAAAATTGTAAGCAAGTCAAAAGAAATTCAAAACACAGAGAAAATTTCAAAATATAGAGAAAATCAGAAAAATTGAGCAAACCAGAGAAATTTGAAGACACGGAGAATTTTGTTTGAAATTTCTTTGTGTTTTGACATTTATCTAGATCAAAATTTCTCTAAAAAAAATATTGAGAGACTCCAATTATTATGAAAATATTACATATCCTCTATTTTATAAAATCTTAATATTAGGGATCTTAAAAAAAATTTCCTTATATATATATATATATATATTGAGACATAATCGATCTTAGATGTGATTTTGTCAATTCAATATTTAGAATTTTCTTTATGCAAAAAAAAAAAAATGAAACAAAAAAGAAACTATATTTGAAGAAAAGATAGAAAACTAATATTGTTAATAATATTTTCTAAATAGAGCATTAATTTGGAAACTAATCTATATTTTTTTTTAAACTCATTTCCTTAACTTGAGTATTCTTTTTTTTTTTTTTTTTTTTTTTGCATTTCACCTTTTCATTCAAAAAAAAAAAAAAAAAAACCAAAAAATTGAATTATGGTTTTGTTTTAAGTTATATTACTCAAAAAAAAAAAAAATACTATATGCATCAATTGGTATACCAATTAGTGTACTAATAGATGATGTGACACAATGTTAGAAATTTTGGATGTTTGTAATTTGTATAATGGATGGAGTCAACAAAAATGTTATAACGTATGGTACACTAGTTGATATACTAATAGGTGTACCACCTAAAAAAAAAAAAAATTTCATGTTTAAGATGATATTCAAGATTAAGACAATATTTTTTAAAAAAAAAATTATCATTTGGTGATTTTGGCAATATTTCGTCAAACCTTTTGTTGATCACATTACTCCATATCCCACGGCTAGGAGTGTAAAAATGGCCTGTGGCCCGTAAGCGACCTGAAGCCCGCCCGCGGCTTGTTTAGGCCTAGGCCCAAGCTCAGCTCGAGACCTTGGGCCTGGGCCTGGGCTATCATTTTGAAGCCCGACCCGGCCCATCAACCCGCTCAAGACCCACTTAAAAACTCGGCCTGAGGCCCAGCCCGCCCGAGGCCCAGTATTATTTTTAATGAAAAATAATAAAATTTTAGTGGAAAAAATAAAAAAAATTGTTTAGGCCTACCCAAAGCCCGAGCCCAAGCCTAGTAACCCGGCCCAAGGCCCCGCCCACTAGCTCGCCCAAAACCTGAATACCCCTGGGCTTGGGCTTGGGCCTAGGCCTAGTTTTCTGGCACGTGAGTCAGTCCAATTTTTTACGGGAGCCCGCAAGGCTCGACATGGGTGGGACCTAGTCAAAATTACACCCCTACCCATAGCTGACTACCCTCTCACAAAGATTGGTTATTCATTTAGTTATTCACTAAAAGTCTAGCCTATGTGCCTAAACGTTGTTGAATGTTTAATTATTATTATATTTTTGACAATCAATTATATTTATTTATTTATTTTTTACAAATATTTTAATAAAAATATTAGTGTGTATAGAATTATACATTTAATTATGATGGAACTCTTATCATATCCTTCGTGGGCAAGTTTAAACATAGATTATTGTTATTCAAGACAAAAAAAAAAAAAAAAAAAATCAAATAAGTAATATATGTAGATGCAAATTCTTGACCAATTCCCACTTCCCCAACGAAGCCTAAAAGAACAAATATTGTTTTGTATTATGATGATGACATCCATAGGAAAAACTACTTCACAACAATTGGACTGAAAAAGGAATTGATGGAGAACAGAGCATAACTTTCCAGTTAAGCACATGACCTACTACTTAAATCTATCCTATTGAGGCACAACCTTGCACTTTCAATAAGTGGAAAATGTTATATATAAATAAATTTTTACAAATTTCCTTACTACTAGATGTTAATGTTAAAGGATTGTGTTATTTATCTTCAGATGTTTTTCAGCACCCATTATGCTGGGGACAATCTGACAATAAAATTGCGAGATGGCGAGCCATGGAAGAAGGTGTTTGGCCCTGTTTTGATCTATCTAAACTCAGTTTCAGTCGAAGAGGATGCCCTAACACTTTGGGAAGATGCCAAAGAACAGGTACTACTTTGGGCATGAAATTTTTGACAACATAAAATCTAATCAGTACAAACAAAATTAACAATCTCATCTCATATGCATATATTCAGATGTTGATAGAAACCCAAAGCTGGCCATATGATTTCCCTCTTTCAGAAGACTTCCCTCATGCTGATCAACGGGGTACAGTTAGTGGCCGATTACTAGTCCGTGACAAGTAACTACCTCTACTAGCTCAACTACACTATCTTCTTCATCATTATCAAGTGTATAATGATATTGAATCTGACATAAATTTTTTGTTTTAGGTACATTAATGAACAACTTATGACCACGAACTTTGCTTTTGTGGGGTTGGTTGCACTAGGAAATGTTGGATCATGGCAAAGAGAAAACAAGGTTTTTTTTGTTTTTGTTTTGTTGCTTTCATATATTTTTAGTCAACAAACTACGAAATATTGTTGCTTTCATACAAACCTTTCCTAATTTGGAAATTATCAATTAGACACTCTCTCTCTCTCTCTTCGTTCCTCTTACTGCTGCTTGTAGGCACTTCTCTGTGGAGATTTTAGCCTTTATGCTGAATTAAGATCAAGCAGAAATGATTAATGTTCCTATTTTGGTTTCCTGAATTAACTTTTTAGTTTATTCATATGCATCAGCGGTTTTTGGATTAATTTGTGTTTTCATTTTTCAGGTCAAAATTTTTTTGGAGAGATGCAAAATATGGTCCAAGAATTAAAGAACTTAGCTTTTAAGTTTTTTCATTTTTTAATATATGTAAGCACAGTTAATTTTTTTTTTATTTAATTCTTTTGTATATACTTTTAAATATTTAATTTTCATTTATGAAATATATGACGTTGTTCTATTCAATATGTGGTTATATTCAAAATATAGTATATAGTGTGTATTACATTCTTCAAATGTGCATACAAAAATAATATTGTTTATTTTTCAAATATGTCGAATCTTTTTTTTATCACAGATTTTATTAGTTATTAATCACACTTAAAAGATGTGATGTAAATATTTTTAATCACACTTAAAAGATGTGATCAAAATATTTTTAATCACACTTAAAAATTTTGAATTGGTGAAAGGTGAATTCCTCTAGATATAAAATTCTTTCTCAAGTTGCCTGGGATATTTTGGCCATTCCCGTATCCACTGTTGCCTTAGAGGCTGCCTTTAGTATAGGAGGTCGTGTCATTGACCAATTTCGTAGTTCTCTTACTCCCAAGCTTGTAGAATGCTTAATTTGTTTGCAGGATTGGTTGCATGCTTCGCCACTCCCATTTGAAGTAGAAGAAAATATTGCGGACATTGAAGAACTCGAACAAGGCAATATTGATTTGGTATTTTGTTATGAAATTTATTTTCATGTATTATGTACTTCATTTTAAATTAATGTTATCATTTTTTGCAATTTCAGCTCTAAATGTTGTGTCTCTGAATGTGATTACTGACTAATGGAGGATGATTTGGCTCTTGGAAAGTGAGAAAAGACCACTGTTGCTGGTTTTGTTGCTGGGCTGCTAATGTTGCCAGTTACTGTTAATGTTGCTGGTTGCTATTAATGTTTCCATTTTGTTGCTGCTGGAAACTTGGAATGCTCTCTTTTGGAAACTTAGGAATACTATCTTTTGGCTGCTGTATTTGCATCCATATTGTTTAACTTGTCTTATGTTTTTGTTGTTTTTTATTTGAAAAAGTTTCTATTGACTGTTTACAATGTTTAGAATGTTTTTAAATGCTTTTGGATGATTTCAAATTTTAATGGTATGTAATGGTTATTATCATATCAAGTTTTATTTTTATTAATTGATTTTTTGTAATTTTAATGATATTAGGATGATATAGATATATGTAATGTTGAGTAATATCTTAATATTATTAGTTTTTATCATGAGTTAAATGTAATCAGTTTGAGTAATTATTTTATTAATATTAATAATTTATTCTTGTAAATAGAAATTTTTAGAACGTTATTTTGGTTTGGTTCTGATCCGGTTTTACAAGTGTAATGGTCTAGTCTAGTTCTCAAAATCACAGAACCGTTAGGATCGGTCCGGTTCTTGAATTTTCTCAGAACCGAACCATCCGGACCCTGTGTACACCCATATCCCTAATATATAGAAAGTGTTTTAATTTAGTCTTCCAATCTAATTCCGTTAAGAAAAAATGACCGGTGATATGTGGCATTAATGTAGAAATTCATGTAATTTCAGTTTGATTTCTAAAGTTACACATTTAATTATCCTTAATTTTAATGATGTCAATTGATAGAGTTTGGTTGGAGGACCAAATTAAAACACATTTTATACATTGGGAATAAATTAACACAATTAAATATTGAGATCTAAAATGCCACAAATCTCATATTTTGAGTACCAAAAATATAATAAACCCTAATGAAATCCATGTGAATTTTTTTAAAAACCAAATTAAAACACATTTTATACGTTGGGACTAACTTAATACAATTTAGATATTGAGTTCTAAAATAACACAAATCTCATATTTTGATAACCCAAAAAGTATTTAACCCTAATGAAAAAAAGGGGATGAAGAGATACAACAGCTTCAAGCAAGCAACGCACCCTGCTTCAAAACAACACAAGTCCCATGGTTGTGCCACATGATTAACAAAATATAGTATTAGAATATGATAAGTATAATATATTTTTATATATAATAATACTTACCAATAATACATTCATTTTATTTAAAAATAATGTTAAGATGATTGTATTTTTTTTAATCATTCTTGTTTACTTTTATGTAACACTTTCAAAATTATTATAATTGATGGAGTTCATGTAAAACCTAGTATATCAATGGCTGCATATGTGTTACATTTTTAGGGGGGGGCAATTCTTGTGAAAAGCAAAAAATTATTTCTTCCTTATTTTGGAATTTTTTTGTTGTTGTATTGAGTTATTTATTTTTCCACTCATTCTAGGCTATAATTTTTCAATTTCACAGGGAGAACGAATGGCGTGGGAAACAATCGAGTCTAAAAAGATTTGTGGTAATGTAGCTTGAATTATCATAGAATAGAATAAAAGGTTGGATTAACCCCCCAAAATTTGATCCCAAAAATGGATTTTTCATAAAATTTCCGGGTATGTTTGATATAATTTTTTTTTCATATTTATAATTATTCTCCTAGACAATATGAAAGAAATTTAAAAACAAGTAATAGAGAAATATGTTGTAAAGAAATGGTTATTCTACTAATATTGTTCTCCGTTATAAGCCTTCCAATTAGGGATGATAATTTGCCCCACTTCCGCATCCCTTCAATTCATGAAGGGTTTTTCTCGTTTTTCTCGCTCGGATTATAATAAATAAATAACTTTTATATGTATATATAAATATAATAAGAGTAAAATATTAAAATATTTATATATATATATATATATATATATCTCGATTTTTATTTCTTTATCTCTCATTTTTAATATCTTTAACTTTTATTACTCATTAATATTTATTTATTTTTTATTATATTATTTTATTATGGGAGTTTTTTTGATAAATCCTTTTTCTAAGAGACTTATTCCATCCAGCCCATATTCTTTTTGACTATTCCATTAGGTCCTATTTGAGGTAAGAAGACCAAAATATCATTTTCATCTACTTATGTTCCATTTAGTCCACATTATTTTCTTATGTTTTAATAAGTCATATGGGTGACATAATTATCAAAATACCCCTAATGTGAATGTTCACACTGTTAATGTAAATGTTCACACCGTCAATGTGAATGTTCATATCATCAATGTGTAGGGGCTCAGCCCAGCCCAGGCCAAAATTTTATTATTTTTCACAAAAAAGACACCGGGACTCTGGCGGGCCGGGTCTCGGGCCGAGCCTTAAATGGGCCTTATGCGGGACGAGATTCAAAGTAATAGCCCAAGTCCTAGCCCAAGTTTTCGGGCTGGTATCGAGCCCGGGCCCAAACGAGCTTGCCCCGGGCCGCGGGAGGGATTCAGGTGGCCCACGAGCCGCGGGCCAATTTTACACTCTTGTCAATGTGAATATTAACATGTCAATGTGAATATTTACATTATCAACAGGTCGAACCCGCTCCGGACCGTGGCCCAATTTTACACTCCTATCAATGTTAATGTTAACATGTCAATGTGAATATTCACATTGTAAACGGGCCGGACCGAGCCCGCGGGCGGGCTTCGGACCGCCTACGGGCTGCGGGTCAATTTTACACTCCTATCAACGTGAATGTTAATATGTTAATGTGAATATTCACATTGTCAATGGACCGGGCCGGGCCAGGCCCGCCCTAGGCAGGCTACGGGCCACGAGCGGGTTTCGGACCACCCACGAGCCGCGGGCCAATTTTACACTTCAATCAATGTGAATGTTAACATCTTAATGTGAATATTCACATTGTCAACAGACCGGGCCCGTCCCGGCCCGGAGGCGATCTTTGGACCACCCACGAGCCATGGGCCAATTTTACATTCTTACTAATGTGAATGTTAAAATATGAGTATTTACAGCCCGCCCCGCCCCGGGCAACAGGCGGGCTTCGGGCCACCCCGGGCCGCGGGCCAATTTTACATTCCTAAAATGTGAATGTTAACATGTCAATATGAATATTCACATTGTAAACGGGGCGGAACAAGCCGGGCCCGCAGGCGGGTTTCGGGCCACCTACGGGCCGCGGGTCAATTTTACACTCCTGTCAACGTGAATATTAATATGTTAATGTAAATATTCACATTTTCAACGGACTGGGCCGGACCGGGCCCGCCCCGGGCAGCCCATGGGCCACGGGCGGGTTTCGGGCCGCCCACGGGCCGCGGGCCAATTTTACACTTCTATCAATGTGAATGTTAACATGTCAATGTGAATATTCACATTGACAACAGATCGGGCCTGCCCCGGCCCGGGAGCGATCTTCGGACCGCCCACGGGCTACGGGCCAATTTTACATTCTTAACAAATGTGAATGTCAAAATATGAATATTTACAGCTCGCCCCGCCCCAGGCAACGGGCGAGCTTCGGGTCACCCATGGGCCGCGGGCCAATTTTACACTCCTATCAATGTGAATGTTAACATATGAATGTAAATATTCACATTGTAAACGGGCAGGGCCAGGCCAAGCCCGCTGGTGGGTTTCGGGCCACCTACGGGCCGCGGGTCAATTTTACACTCCTATCAACGTGAATGTTAATATGTTAATGTGACTATTCACTTTATCAATGGGCCGGGCCCGCCCCACCCCGGGCAGCCCACGGGCCACAGGCGGGTTTCGGGCCACCCACGGGCCGCGGGCCAATTTTACACTTCTATCAATGTGAATGTTAACATGTCAATGTGAATATTCACATTGTCAACGGACCGAACCCGCCCCGTCCCGGGACGATTTTCAGACCGCCCACGGGCCACGGGCCAATTTTACATTCTTACCAATGAGAATGTTAAAATATGAATATTTACATCATAAAATTACTAACCGTTCAAAAAATATTTGTAAGGATATCAAAATTAAATATAAGGGCATGAGAGTCTAAAAAAAGAGTGTAAATCAAGAAAAATGATTTTATGGAATAAAACTATACATATATAAAACTAAATGGGTTAATAAATTTCTTCATGAATTTTTAGATTAAAACACTTCTGAATGAGATTTATAAATAATTTTTTTTTTATTAGTAGCTGACATATCTCCACTCTCGTCATACCTCCACCACCTCCTTAAATTTAACCCGACCCGGTCCGGCCCGATTGCATTCCCTACTTCTCACGTCTTAATGATATATGCTAGCTAGGCATCATTAATGTTTAAATGACCAAAGAGGAGAGAAGAACACTAATGTTAGAAGTCCAAAAAGTTCCCTATTGTGGAGTTGCTCCATATCTATCTATGTATATATATATATATATTATATGAACAAAAAAAAAGTTTTTAGTGAAAAGAAATATAGGAATTCCATGAAGCTGAACATGGGTATTGACGATGGATTCGTAGAGAAGAACATGGGGGGGCTTGAAATCCAAATGGGTTTGTGTTAAATGGTTGAGAAGAGATGAAATAGTGAAGAATGAGGAAGAAATTCGACCGGAGAGAAGTCGAAAGAGGAGAGATTGGGCAAGTGAGAGCATTCCGGAGGAGAGGAAGAGGTGGAGAACAAAGGATATGGATTGGTGGGTGTGATCGAAGCCATGGAGTGTTGAGGAGTTGAAGAGTGAAAGCTTGGTGGTTTTGCGACATTGATTTTGTTTTTGGAACTTGCTCTGTTTTCCTAAGAGCATGAAATCAGTTTATTTTGGTGGGAATAAGAGAGAGAAGGATAGCATTTGGGTGAGAAATACATATCAAAATGTTCAGTTTTCGGTTTTCTGAATTGATTTTTTTTTTTTAAATTGTGTTTTTTATTTTTTGTTTTTTGGGCAAATTACATATACACCCCTCGAGGTTTGGCTAAATTACAGATGCCCCCTGAGGTTTGAGAAATTACGAATTCCCCCCTGAATGCTATATTTGCATAAGAAATTAGGGGGTAATTTGTTATGAAATATAAACCCCAGGGGGCAAATTGTTATAAAAATACAAACCTCAGGGGGCGGGATGTAATTTCCGAAACCTCAGGGGGTATTTGTAATTTAGATAAATCTCGAGGGAGGTATATGTAATTTGCCCAATATAACAATTACAATTCAATAGGGTATTTTAAGGTTCAAACTCTCAACTAATTTTTTTTTTTAATTTTATGAAAATATTAAAATATTATTATATTAACAAATGTAATTTATTACTATCATATGGTAAACTAAAATTACAAAACTTATAAAATGAAATATATTTATATTTTATCATAAACATAACTTTTGTAATTTATTATTTAATTTTTATTAATTAAATTATGGCATGTATTTAATTGATTATCTATTTTTTTTACTACATGTTTTAGATAAATTTTATATTATTATTTAATTTTAAAAAATAAATTTTGATTATTTATTTATACCCCGTACCTAACCTGAATAATATGCTAGTACGAAGGTGGTGTTGCATTGCATGCGTACAATTAAGGCTTTTGACTTTCTTCTCCTTTTAACTATATGAATAAATGACTTTCATTACAATTCACAATAAAGGGTTGGCAAACAAAATAAAGAATTAGAGAGGATAGTTCGTTCAATAGTTTATATAATTGTTTTTTTTGAGACAGTAAAGGTTGGAGGTTTAAAACAACAAAAATAATTTAGGCCTAGTTATATTTGTAATATACTATAATAGGTTTTTAAATTTGAGACCTTATTATAGGTTAATTTTTTGGGCCTAAGGCATAGGACTCAATGACCTTAACCTAAAGCCTGTTCTTATCTTATCGTACATCGTATAGCAAAAAAATTAATTAATAAATAAAAACAAAATAAAGAACCTTGTGTACCCACTCCCATGAACCCAATTCCACATAATTTTGCATTTAGGTTTAATTATTATTATTATTGTTTTAAGATAAGAATTTTGTTAATGAATATCTTAATGACATTAATTACCACAAAAGGTTAATACTTGAGACCCCAAAATAAGTGACTTCCATGACCCCCAATTGATGTGGACAAGGTATCTATGTTTTTTTTTTTTTTTTTTTTTTTTGTCCCTCTCTCTTTCAGAGGTGCGCGGAGTTCATGGGGGTTGAGTTTTGTGGGAGTTTGTATCAAAACCCTTAACAAAATTTAATATAATTATACATTTTTGTGACATGCAATTCTAATAAAAATGTACATGTACACTTGTTAACGAGTAATTTCAAAATATTCGAGAACCACCAACCAACAATCAATTGTCAAAAATTACTATTGACCACACCCAATTATCACTGTCCCTTCTCTCGCCCCTATCACCATGTCCCTCCCTTTTTCCTTTCTCTCCTTTCTTATTTTCCCTAACCAACGTCTCCTCCATCTTGTCTCCATACATATGGACACATTTATACGATTGAAGCCCATGACATGACAATAGTAGAGAAGGTACAACGAGCATTCTCGATCGATGAGGACAAAGTTTTGGTAAGGAATTGATGACGCCGAGTGGTGAGTGGTGTTTGATAATGGTCCCAACCATTTAATTTTGGTCGATTACGGGCGTCAGTGAACAAGGTCAATGGAGGAATGGCTCCATTTGGTCAGTTAATAAATAAATAATCTGATAATGAAATATTTATAATTTTTATAGTTTTGACAAACCTCAAAGGTTATATCTATAATTTACCTAACCTTTTTTACGGGTTATGGGATTTGGCTTCAAAATTTTCTATTCTCTTGTTTTAACGTATTCGTAACTACTAACTATTGAATTAAGTAAAAATCTTGAGTCAGTTGAATCTTAAAATATGATATATTAGTTAGAAATGTGTTAAGATATTTGATAATTTTAATTTTTTGACATTTTAAGGACAAGCTTTTCTCTAGTTTGCACTGGATGGTAATGTTCGGGTCCGTAAGGCTTACCTTGGTTCCCATTTTGATACTTTAAACAGTTCAATTTTTTGGTCACAGTGGCTTCGTTTGGGAAGTGGGTTGGCTTTTTGAATATTTTAACATAGGCTAAAAAGTCTCGTTTGGGTTAGTTTTTTTGACTTTTTGATTTTTATGAGAGAAAAAGTGAAATGATTATGGTTTGAATGTGACATTTTATCTTATTAATTTTTTAGCATATTTTTTCTTTTTTGTGACTATTTTAACATTTTAACCCCCAAAACCAACATGCCAAACGAGGGCAGTGTTTAGATCATCCATGAAAAAAAATTAGGTTGATTCGATAATTGTAGTCATATTAGTTTATGACATTTATTTGCAAAAAAAAATGAATTATAAATATTATTTGAAAACTAAGCTATTCATTTTTTGGAAAACAAATAAGATAAACTAGCGTAATTGCAATTATTGAATTATCAATTTCGATCATCGATTTAAGACCTGTGATGGGTCTCACGAACCTAAACAGTACGGTCCGGTGATTGAAGAGAATGTGCTCCCGACTTTTCAATACAAAATAACAAATGTAACTTTGTATGATTGAAATTCTAGCACTGTTACTAAAATTGAAAAACCTCTGAGATTGTTATTTGTAATTAGGAGTCAATAACAACAATTTACAATCAAACAATCATTGATCTAATTCATTTATGAGAGAATTGAATTAGATCTACTATCAAGCAATAAGAACAAGACACAACGATTTAATGTGGAGCAATTGGACTCTTTCAATTGTGATAAAAATTATGTGACAACACTACAAAATAATTCACTAAGAAGATAAAGAAATTACACAATAGAATCCTTAATTACTTAGTGAATGTACACCCAAATTGAACCTAACTCGTTGTGTCTCTTACAATATTGTCTTCACTTCGGAATTGCTTCACCAAACATTGAATTCACAACATCAATGTCAAATCCACGACTATGAGACACTTTGGAATCCACCAAACCTTCCAAGTTCAAGTTTCTGAAATCTACCGATGAACATCTCTTTAGAAATGTGTATTTGAATGATAAATCCCTAGATGATCTTTAATGTAAAGCTTGTTGATCCATAGATCATTCTCAACTCATCAAGGTACACATATAGATCACACTAGAGAACTCTCTTTGTTTTTCGCACTTCAGGAATGAATATCTTAGAGTCTTCCTAAGATTTGTCCAAAATTGCACTTTAAAATGACTGTAACTGTCTTAAATCACTAGAGTGCACTTTTGGTCGCTCAAGCGGACGTTTTGATATTGCAAAATTTTTCTCTGAGACTCTGAAAAGCAGCAAGCATGTCTTGATCACTCGAGCGCACATTTCTCCGCTTTAGCATAAACGACTTCCCTGCTCGAGCGCACATACCTTTCCTTCAACACAAACTACTCTGCTCGAGCATAAATTGTAAATTGGTTGAATTTACATCAAATACTCTCATTTTCATAAAACAAAAGAGCGAATACAATTATAATTGAATAGAGTTTTGTCTACCAGAATTGCCAATCACAAAATACCTAAAACTAAAAATCTTACCAAATAGACAAGAGACTAAATATGATTGATTGTCAAAAATAGTACTCGGACATCCAATGATGTTTGGACACATTCTTTTAATAAGAGTTTTAGTGCATATAGCACTGCTCTAATTATAAAAAGACAAAATGAAAATCATGCATTACACAATTTTTTTGACGCAATCTAAGTTTCTTTAAAGTTTAGTTTGGTTAGATAGATAATACAAAAAAGTAAAAGGAAAAGGAAAAAAATAATTTTGTATGTGTTTGTCTAGATAGATGATCGAAACCTAAATATTACACATTTAACTCGTTAAAATACATTTTATTAATTCATTAATTTGTACTATTTTATAATTTTACATGATTCTCTATATTTCTATATATTTTATGTGTTTATATATAAATTGTTGTATATATCATATCTTAATATAATTTATGTTGTATTATATAAATAATAAAATAAAATATAAACAAGAAAAATGTGAGGATTGCACCATCGACAGCAAAGTATATATTATATCATACAATTATATATATTATAATAATAAAAAAATAAAAAATAAAAAGAAGAAGAAGAAGAAGAAAAGTGAGAAAACAAAAACATTAATGGGAAGTGCCACTCTGGTCAAATTGTCAATCTATTTATACCTGGCATATTACATGTACTATGCACAAAATTTAAAACAAAGAACCAAAAAACAAAAGTGAGAAAACAAAAACATTAATGGGGGAGTACCACCCCCGTCTGATTGTCAATCTATTTATAACTATCATGCTATGTACTATGCACACAATTTATGAATAAAATTTATAACTGGTCCTCTTTTTTAAATGATGCTACATAAAGGTTACTATACATTGATTTCTAGACTTTGAAAGGTAGTCTTTATTGTCAAGTAAATTTTTTAAAATCATGCCTATGATATATATATGGAGTTTTCTTAAGTGTGCAAGTGCACACCATGTGCCACTTACACAAAAAGTGTAAGTGTAAGGTGTAAGTATAAGTATAAGGTGTAAGTGTAAGGTGTAAGGTGTAAGTGGGTTGCATATGGTGTGCAACCTCAAAAAAGGTGTAAGTGTAAGGTTTAATTTTTTACAAAAGGTGTAAATGTAAGGTGTAAGTGTAAGGTATAAGGTGTAAGGTGTAAGTTGCACACCATAACCAAACCCTATATATATATATGTATACTAGCTTATCAATAGCACAGAATAATTATAGATATTTATATTTATTTTATATTTTTTAATATATAAATTATGTTTTTTAAGATTTTTTATAAAAATAATTTAACAATCTTATCACTAACCATAGTGTATAGGAGAAGTTGAAAAGGGTACTGCAGTAACTATACACAGATTGTATCTATAATTATTTGTATGAGGAGATTTTAAATGCTGATCAGAGGATTTTGACCAAATCAATAAATGCAGGCATGTGAAAAGACATGTGGATTGAAAAAAGTTAATAAATGCTGATAAGAGGATTTTGACCAAATCAATAAATACTGAGTTTTTTTTTTTAAATAAAAAATTTAAAAAATTCAGATTGGGATGTTGAAACTCCCATAGGCCTTGGGAGTTAAAAATCCCTTTTTACTTGATATATAGTATAGATAGTCATAGGGTAACATGTTGATGAGATAGTAGAATTAAATTATTACAATAAGTTGACATCACTCCATTAACATGAACTTGAGATCTTATCTCATTGACATCTATATGTTCTTATGCGACCACTTGAGCTACAACCTAAGTCGAGTCAAGCGTTCATATGTTTTAAAAAAAGGACGTTGTGTACATAGGGATGACCAATTTTCTGCATCCCGCTTCACCCCCACATTCTCCACACAGCCGCATATGGGTTTTCCCTACCCCAATAAAGAAGTGTGGTGGGAACAGGTAAGGAAGTAGGGTGAGAACAAGTTTTGCTTCCCTCACCTTGTTCTAATCCGCCCCAAACCTCTTCCTATTTAAATTTACTATATATATATATATCATCACTATGACAAAATTAAAATTCAAAATATTACACTTAGCATTCATTTTATTTATTTATTTATTTCTCTTCTTAACTCTTTTAAATTTCATTTATTATAAATGCCTATTTATTATATGCTATATTATTTATAATTTTTATTAATATTTTTATTTTTAAATTATAAAATTAACCCGCCCTTGCCCCCGTAGCCACTCCACGGACCTACCCTTCCCCAATATGATATGAGGCAAAAGTGAAGACGAATGACTATAAATCCGTCACGTGGCCTTCCTATGCGTAAGGCTGGCTTTTTATATTAACCGTATAAGATTTTGTAAGATAAGCTACAATTTTCTTCATGTCATTTGATATTCTTTTAGAATAATTCTATAGCTACAACACTTTTACTGTAATGCTCCCGAATAATTTACGGTAAAACATTAATTAAAATATAGTTGAACCGAATTCTTACCATCATCATAATAACATTAACTCAAAAGGTCCTCTTTCTCATTGAACTAAGATTTCCATTTACAGATTTGTGTTCAATCTATTAATTACACTTTTATATGACATAGTTCAACAAGTTAGAGGATGCAAATGAGATGCCTTGATGGCTTACACAAAAAGTTCAAGGCATGGCTTTGTTACAACAAAAATGGACTCACGGTCCTAAATAAATAAGCTCGGAGCTTCCACTTTAAACATCCACAAGCCTCAGTGCTCCAATCAAAACAAAAGAGTCTACTTCTTCTCATTGAGGTGGTGGCACATTACTAATTCCTAGAAATGTTAGATAGGGATGAGCTATATGCCCAGTAGAGATACATTTAACAGAGTATCTAATTACTTGAACATCCACATAACATTATCATAACCCAAAACACAATTTGAAATTTATGTTAAAAAATATATAGGACAAGAAAACAAATGTATCTTTGCTCCACTCGAAGCCTTTCTCAATACTGGGGTGGTAAATATGCCATGAATCCCTCGTAGGAGCCTCATATTACACATATATAGATTTATAACCAAAACTATTCCCACATTTGCCGGCTATTAATACGGCAGGTGGTGGGCACCCAAAATCATTCATTTTTTTCACTTTTGTCAACTATTATACAACATGACCAGTGGACACCTAAAAACATTTTTCCATATTTGTCCGGCAATAAGCTCAAGATAGGGCATTTGGGCACCTAACTTCCCGCGCGGGTACCAACACAACACACCGTTCTCAAAAAGCCGACTCCCTACTCGGACTCATACACTATTTACCTCCCTATTTGTACCACCTTCCAAGTAATCAAGCATTCATAAATACATGAGATGAATAGTAAAATGTACAATACATGATTAACAATTTCCAAATCCACAAATCTTAATTCAACATACGTTAATAATGCACTCAAAAATCTAGTTATCCACTTATTTATGTCTAATGTCCATTAATTTTCATGATTTGAAATTCAATTCCATCCAAACATCATCTTTCATCAAAATCAAAACTAGGGTTTTTAATAAATTTGGGGCGTTTACGCCCTCTTCATATATGTGATAGTTCTCAACATCAATATTCATAATCCATAAGAGTTTATTTCAAATCTTGATAAAAGTTGGGTAAAATCCCTTTTTGTTATAACACTCAACTTTTGCTCAATCATCAAAATAAAGTATCATGGTCACAACAATACCACATAGTTATCTTCAAAATAAAGAGATACTAAGTTAAAAGTAACCTTACCTCAAGAAAAGAGCAAAAAAGCTAGGCTTTAGGAAGAATCCTTTGTAGAATCGAAATCCAATTGGTAGGAAGTAAAATCTTTATGTACACTTCACTTCTTGCAAGGGATTTAGGCTTGAATCTTAGTGGAGTGAGAGATATCTTGAGAGAGAAATCTAGGATTTTCGAAATTTGAGAGAGAGGAAAGAAGAGAAAAAAGAAAAGTGTAATAAATGATCTAAAAAGTGACTTTTAAGTTGGTGAATTTGCACAGACTGCTTGAGTGGTCTTTTCATCGCTCGAGCGGTGAACGAGACCTTTCAGTATCTCTGCCTGCAAAATGAGATACTAGGAACCCCTTATCTTGGCTTGAGCGACCACTTGTTCGCTTAAGCCTTCAACCTGCAAAACAAACTACTGAGAGCACCTCATCTCTGCTACAACAGTCACTTGATGTGAGTTGTCACATCTACTAAAATTTTTACTGAAAGTGTAAGAGGTTAAATTTGATTAGTTTTAACAAAAACAATGATTCTTGGACATCCAATGATATTTGGACACATGTTTTTATTAAGAATTTTAGTAAAAGTTTTACCTATAATATTGCTCATTTTTTTTAATATATATCCCTTGTTTCTAATAATCTACCATAATCTTCCTATATATGGTAATTTTTTTTTGGTCGTGATCAATCTAAAGGCATTATATTTTAGGTTTCGGAAAAAATAAAAATTTACATAATCTAAGTGAAGTTTAATTTGACATCAGAAAATGACTGCCATGTAATTATTTTCAATAATCTTCAATATTAATTTTTTCTCCAATAAAAAAATTACTCCAATAATCGATTATTATGGTACTTTTTTTATTTAATTTTATTGTAAATAATATGCTAAATTTCACCTAAATATTTTCTTCCATTTAATGTCTTAAAACCTCTCTCCTTCCAAATTTACTCTAAAAATCAATCATAACTCATACTCCATTTACTCCAAGATTTCCTTCAATAATATTATAACGGTTCCAATTTAGACCCGTCTCATTTTATGCTCTTAGATCTGGGATTCCGTACTTTTAATTGTTGTTTATTCCCTTTGTTATCTTGTTGGTAGTTGAGTTGAGTTGTTGGTTGCGTTTGAAACAGGTTGGGAGTTAGTTTTTCAATGGAGTTTCTGTCCAGTTTTCTTCTTGTTCGCTTAAGCGGTTTTTAAGATCTCTCAATATTTTTGCAGGTCTATAAAACTTCTGGGAGTAGGGTGTTTGTTCGCTCAAGTGGTCTTTTATATCTCCCAGTATTTTGCAGGTTTGCAAAACTTCTGGGAGCAGGGTGTTGTTCACTCGAGCGGTATTTCTTGCGCTCTAGCAGTCTCTATAGTCTGTAAAACTTCTGTGAGGGGGTCATTGTACGCTTGAGCGGTGTTTTTGTCGTTCGAGATATCTCACTTATTGTGTCTGACGCTCAAGCAGTGGTTTGGTCGCTTGAGCGGTCTGTGCGTATATCAGTTCGGAAAAAAAATGATTTTTCAATCACTTTTTCATTCCTCTCTCTCTCTCTCTCAAACATTTCAAATCCTATTTTCTTCCCATTCTCTCTCTAATTCTTACTTAAAATCTCAAATACTCCATCATCCATTGAAATACAAAAGAGGTTTTTTTCAAATAAATGCTTTAGAAGGGTTGTGGAAGTGTGTATACCAATGTGTTGTGTTGAAATGTGGGAGGATCTTTCTTTAAATGTGATTCTTGGAAATAAAAGAAGTTTTGTTTGAAAATTATTGATGTTTGATTTAGGTAAAGAAAATAAAGGATATTGGGTTTTTTAAAAGATATGGAAAAATGTATCTGTTGATGATGAGAGTGGAGTTGGAAATGTAAAATCACTCCCATTTTGAAATTTGTGAGATTATATCTATTATTGGAAAGTTATCTGTTGAGTACAAATATTTGTTTTGGGCTACCAATGGAGAATAGCTTTGATTGTTGTAGAAATTGCATAAGAATTAGGTCAATTGAAACTAATTATTCATACATCTTGTATTGAGCATTCTCTCATATTTAATCATTGAAAATGTATTATTTTGAGAAAAAAAATGGGTGTATGCCTTAGTAAATTTGGTTAGGAGGTGTAATTGTGGTTTATATGTTGGCTTGTGTGTCCTTGATAAAAGTCCAGAAATCCGCATGGTTAGGTGCCGATCCTTCTGGTTAGTACAGATAAAATGGCTTTAACAGTGCTTATATAGCCTACTGGCAGACACATACCTAGAGATTTCCAGTGTATTGTATCCACTGCCCTGTTTTCTAATGTAAAGGAGTATTTTCATGAATTGAAATATAATAATGATGGCATTGCACTGTTTTGAGATAGAAAAGTATAACGTTTGGCAAACTACATGCATATGCGTTCACTTTGTGACTTCGTTAAGTTTCATACTCAGTGTTAAAGTATCTCTACTAGGCTTTAGCTCACCCTATGTGGAAAACAACTTTCAAGTGCTGATGATATGTCTCCACCAAGGACTTAGCTTGGGAGGACCGTAGAGCTAAAGGCTTATTTTTTGTTTTGTTTTTTTTGTTGTAATTATCTTTTATACAAGCCTCGGGCTTTTTAATTTTTTTGGACTTGATCCATTTGTTCTAACCAAGTAATGTCTTGGAAAGATGTAGCCATTAGGGTATAAACTTATCTGTATTACCTTTTACTTTAATTCACTCCTATATGGCATATGCTATAGATTCAGGATCTAGGATTTATGAATGTATATTCGTATATGCCATCTTTTGTACGCTAAAGGTATATGAATGAAATGCTAACACTACAACAAAAAAGGGTTTTTACGGCGCGCAATGTATGCCGTAAAAACCCTTCTACGACGTGTAGGCGTACGTCATATTATGACCAGTCATGAAAAGTCATTCACTTTCAACGACATGCTTCATACACCGTTAAAAACTATGTAACGACAGATTTTGTGCGTCGTTGTTACTTTTTCTACGACATGCTACAGTACGCTGTTAAAAACTATTTAACGATAGATTTTGCGCGTTGTTGTTACTTTTTCTACGACTACTTTTGCACGCCGTTAATTGGTGAGACAAATAATGACGTTGATTGCATGCCATAAAATATGTAATACAACGACTACTTATGCCTGCTGTAGAATATGCATTTTTTTTTTTTAAAGTCATCAGGTTCTATTTGACCAATTTTGTACAATCTAACAAATGTTACAAACAAGTATCACAAAACATCAATCAACCACCAAAATATTGTTTGAAACATCAAAAAGAAACTATATTCATAAATTATAAGCATTCAACAATTGTCTATACATTGCAAACATTCAAAAACTATATCCTTAAGTTCTAAATTGTACAAAAAGTTTAAACCATCCAAAACTATGCGTATCTAACTTTCTAAACATATCGACAATTATTAATAGATTATCTAAAATTGCCGACAATAGTTCTTATAGCAGTTACAGCTGCAGCTGTAGCAAATCCACTTACTCCTGTCATAGAGACGAGGGTGCCCAATGTATGTGTTAAGGCACCTAAACCTGCAGCAATAGCTGGAGCAACTAACCCTGTTATATTTCTTGCCTGCATGATGAAAAAACTTTACATAAGTACAAAAACCAACGACTCGGGGACAAAAATATTTCTTGAGGTATTAAGAAATGATCAAGAAATTTTAAAACATCAACAAAACATTTCCAAAATTAATAAGATAATTCAATGGCCTCATAAAAGCAATGTCATAATGAAAAATTAGCAAAAATTCAAGATCTCAATAATCTCAACGTATATGCAAATAAAATCCACATAAAGCAAAACCTTTTTTTTCATACCTCTAATGAAGTTGTCTCTAATGAAGTTACCTCTTTTCCAAACTTTTTACCAAATAGCGGAATAAAGTCCAAGGATTGATGAGCATGTCATCACTTCGGCAAGGGAGTTTCTTCGTGATGTCCCTATCTGGTGGATTGAATCCAAGGGTTGTCGCAGGAATTGGGATTTATGTGAAAACGACAACCATAAATACGATGCCTAAGATACTCAAGAACTGATCCTAGGATCCTCTTTGACTTTCTCATTCTCTTTCTTTATCTTGAATCTAGATTATATGCAAGCATAATTTTATAATTTAATCACAATTGGCTTAATAAGCCAATTATTTCATTGATTATGCAATCTAATTGTCTAATTCATTAATCGCGATTCTTTCTCAAAATTATAAACTGTTACTCTAGTACCAAAACCCTATAATAGATGTCCTCCATAAGTTTTCTTTTCTAAATTTTCAGCAATATTGATCCCAAATGACTTCAAAAAAAGCCCCTAGATACTGTTTCAGATGGCTATGCACAACCTCATAACAACACCAAATCTACTCAATTAGAACATCAAAACCTTACACCTTTCTTATATTCTTACAAGCCTAAAATTCAAAATATCAACGAACAATTACCTATGTGGCGAGCTAATAATAATCAACCTGAAAAAAACCTCATATCACTGGCATGTTGCTTCCTTACATGAATTTTGGCACTACAGCTTGTAGGAGTGTCAATCAATGGTTACGTGTAAGTTGTCTTACATCAAGGAGACATAAGGGAGCCAGTCTGCAAGTAAATTTGGTTTCCAGAAGTTTGAAGTTATAAAATTGTAACAAATAATCACACACCACATGTTCATGCACAAAGTATATTAAATACAAATGTGTAATTTAGACCTGCCATTGGTTTATCATAAAATGCAAAGTTTTGCGTCTGTCTCACTGCATTACTGGCAACTGGCACTTCACTAAACACAACCCATGCTTGCCCTCGAAGCTTGGTAGTTTTCAAAGCAACAATGTCGAAAATCCTTTCATATTGTGAGAACAAGGCATAAAGAGATCTTTTCAACTCTGCCATATTGCATCAATTCCATAATTAGTTAATTACGATGCAAAGTGTGTATACATATAAACTTATTTCAGAAGGCTATAAAAGACAGTCATGAAAGTATGATAGTAAAATCCAAGATGAAATGCTGACTGTGCGAAAGGTAACTTCCAAAAAAGGAACCATAAACAACACCAACATCTGCAGGAATTCATTTGACCACATGAAAGTTGGCAGAAATTTTGAAATTAGTAAATTATATGACAAAATATATGTCAACCTTGAAACTACATGCATGTAAATGTAATGAAGAAAGTTGCAAAAGATAAAGGAATAACAGTTATTAAAAGTAAGCAAATTTTACATAGCAGCTAAAGTTTCTAAGTGCGGAAATGAACAAATTAAAAAATGAGAAAAATAACCCCTTGGAGCACTAAGGAAAGAGATTTTCTCCCACAGGAACAATAATAGACTAAAAAGCAAAGATACTGACATGAACGTGACACAACACAAAGATGTCAATGCAGAAATTCAAAGAGAACTAGGACATGGACATGGTTGGCTAAACATACGCCAACACAATTCTTCTTTTTCTCTCAATAATGTATAATTAACATCCATAAATATTCACCATTAGTTGTTATAAATTTGATAATATTTAAGCAAGAAACATGAAACCTTTAATGCTAATGTGGTAAACAATGTCATCCCAATTCAACATGGATCAACTCAAACTGCGCTCCAGTAAATTAGTATGCAGCTGAGTGTTTGTACTTTGTAGGGTTCTGCAGTAGTCGAAAACCTTTTTAATTTAAGGATGGTAGGGCAGGGAGACAAGCACATACATCCTTCGGTTCTGCATGCAACAGAATGATAAAATTTTTAAATGGAGTTAACTTGAGCCCCCCTACTCAATCTTTCCGAAAGTTCGTATATTTCAACTGCTTCAAATCCAGAACAGGTAAAAATGCAACCAGACAAAAAAAATTCTGTTAAAGTGGGGTCAAAAACTTGCAATGTAACCTATGAAAATAATTATTATCTGGAGCTTAAACACAAGCTGCATAATTTGGAAAGTTATCAAAAGATTATGCCAGCTCTATCTGCAAATAATCTTTAACCACTCCAAATCAATTGCTATGTTCTTCACTACACAACATGCATTTAAAAATTAACTCTACCTTCAACAAAATTTGTGGGTCAATCGATCCTTTCTTTTACATGCTTCCAGCTTCCCTGAACGTTTTAGTTTATCAACAATGCCATTATCAAATTGGTTCATGGCATATTAAGCTTAGGATTTAAATATTCCTTTGAGCTTTTCTTGTTAATAAGGGCAAATTACATATACCCCCTCGAGGTTTAGCAAAATTACAGATACCCCTCTAAGGTAATGAAAATATAAACCTCGGGGGGCAATTTTTTATGAAAATATAAACCTCAGGGGGGTATCTGTAATTTAGCTAAACCTCGAGGGAGGTATATGTAATTTGCCCTGTTAATAATTAAAAAGAAAGTAATACTACTATATCATAAACTAGAAGTTTAAGTAGCATGTTAGAGCTAACTGCCAATCACAATAAAGAAAATTTTGAAAAATGCTATTTCCCTTAAACTAATACTATACCAGAAAGAAACTTTATAACATCATATCACTTATAATTTGCTGTTGTGACTCTAAATCATAATACTGTTAAATAGTATTACCCATATAAAACAGTAGTATTACCTATATAAAGCAGTAGCATCCATATCTGCATGTAGAAACGTTTCAATTGACAGCATTTGCTCCTTGTGTAATTGGTCAGATGGACTAATGATAGAATTGAGTAAACAAGACAAAATTGAAATGTACCCCGGAATGATCTTTCAGAAGCAATGTAAGTTAGCAAAATTGATGCACCTCCTATAATCACAAGCCAAACTCAATAGTGCCATGATTTTAAAACATAAATATAAGTCCCTAACTTCTTGATGTACTTGCATAGAATGCGTTATGGATGGTATTTCAAATGACTATATAAGCTGACAAAAGAATATTTTCAGCAATTACCCCGAAAGATATGTCAGAAATGCCACTCGTTTCTATGCAAATCCTTTGCAGCCAACTCCTGAGTTGGTGGTTGCCGTGATTTGTCCTGTCAAAATAGCAAACACTAATTTGTATGAGAATCTACTTCTAACAAAGCAAATGTGCAGGACGCATGAGTCTATGAGTAATGAATCCTAACTAGAGGGGGAAGGCATTCATCAGCATGCTGTCTTAGCACCAAAAATCCACCATGAGTGCTAGTATCTGAGGCAGTTAGGGTCTTACAAAAAGAATGCACATGAAAGCGTGGTGGTGGAGATGGCATAGGTTCTTTCTCCACCTCATTCTCATCTTCCTGGCATTAACAACGTCAAATTGTTAGGGTTTAATTCTATGTCCATTGCCTTAACATGATCATAGCAAACTTACTTTTAGAGGAAGCAGGGTCACTTGGGCAAACACCTCATCAGTGTCTGGTTCAACCAATACAGATAAAAATCAGAAAATAGCTATATCAGCAAAGTTAAAACCCAAACAAACAAAACCCTTGGCCAACCATTAAAACCCCGAATACAACATCCATCAAATGGATGATAAATTTGATAATACCTTCAATTGGACATTGAGCACATAGCAAAGGATCTTCGATGGAAGATTATACATCGGCATCTCCTGGTCCGCCACTTGATTGGTTGATGCCTCGACCTAGCCAAACACCCAGAAAACCCATCATTCTTGAGCTGCTCAACACAACCCATGTACAGAAATAACAAAAAACTCTGTAAACTCTTCTTAATTGCAAAATAAATTCTTGCCCTAATGCTTCGTGACATGTGTGACTACAGCATCTACAATTCTTACTCTATTCTTTTTTTTCCCATCAAATTTGAGTAAAAATTGTTTAAAAGCTTAATTGATATGAAATACTCCAACATATACTCTTTTATTTATTTATATAATATATATATTTTTAAATCAAAATTTTCTAAAAAATTACAAACTTATTTTAAGAATATCTTTTAACCATTTTTTTATTAAAGAAAATCATCACCAATCACACTTTCTAAAATTTCATTAAATTTGAGTAAAAATATGACTGTTAGAAATTTGGTGAAAGGTTTGGTGAAAAAATTGCCTCTTACTTTATTTGATACAGATTTTATGAAATGGTTGAAGCCATTTTTTTCATCAAATTTGAATCTGATGAAAAAATTGATGAACAATTGGAGATGCACAACCAAGAGAGACAAAACGGATAAAATTACAGAGAATTATGAGAAATCCTAATGAATCTAACCTCTGAGAGAAACAAAGAAGTCCGAATACGATTGCCCAGAGTTGGAAACTAACCTGCTCAATATGTCCTTGAGGAAAATAGAACACGCGCTGGCCTTCACGAGGCACTGTCACGAGCGGACCAGCACAAGCGCGCCATAGCTCCGTGTAAAGCGCGGTTTCGGGATCCACTGCACCAACAAATAAAGAAAAAAAATTTAAATAAAATACTCGAAATCAGAGCCAGAGATCACTGTAAACTCGCCGGAATTACCTTTCCCGGCGCCGGAAACAGTGGAATAACCCTTCGGCGCCGCCTCGGAAGCGCTCCTAGACAGTCCGGCGCCATCGTTATGGTCACTGTAACCCGAAGAGAAGCACTCTCCTCCTCCTCTAGCGTTTCCTTTGAATGACAGCTCTGAAGAAGCCATTTTCGTGAAGCTTTAACACAGATCTCTCATCTGAAACCCCAACCTAGTCAAATCGATTCTCAACAATCAATTCTCTCTCAATCCAAACCCTACCTTCACAGCTCCAATTCGCAACAAACTTGAAACTATATACTCTCTCTCTCTCTCTATAGAAGAGATTGGCCAAACAAACTTGGAGAATTCGATTATACTTACACTTTCTCTCTCTATATCTGCACTAATATGAGAGAGAGAGAGAGAGAGATGCTGTTTTTCTCTCTCTAGAATGGGATTGGATTGGATTGGTGTGCAGGTACCCGAACAATCGTACACTGTCCTTTCTGCCTAGTCTGGCGAGGAAAAACACAGAGAAAGAGAGAGAGGGAAGGGTTAACCAGAGGTGTGAATCATTTCAACCATGGTCAAAACTCTAACCCGTGTGCCAACCGGGTGTTGCAGGTAACCCATACCTCCTTTTACCGGGAATAGGCCGTGGATGCAGCGAACCACCACAGAAAATGCGACAGGGTCCGGGAACATTTTTTTTTTTTTTTTGAGAAGTTGTTCGATAGGATAATTGATTCTCTAGTAGTCCTTGGAATATTTACATGTCTGTTTGACCACCTTCAAATAATTTATTTTTTTTAATGAAACCAAGTTAAATATATATATATATATATTTTTTAAACGTAAAGCTCTGTTTGGGAAGAGTTAGATTTGATTTTTTTTTGCTATTTTAGTCACAAAAGATAAAATAGGTTATTTTAGCCAAAAAAATAAAATATCACATCCAATCCATAATCATTACACTATTCTCTCACAAAAAGGCATAGGTTCTTTCTCCGCCTCATTCTCATCTTCCTGGCATTAACAACATCAACCTGTTAGGGTTAAATTCTATGTCTATTGCCTTTAGCATGATCAGAGCAAACTTACTTTTAGAGGAAGCAGGGTCACTTGGGCAAACACCTCATCAGTGTCCGGTTCAGCCTATACAGATAAAAATCAGAAAACAGCTACATCAGCAAAGTTAAAATCCAAACAAACAAAACCCATGACCAACCATTAAGAACCCAAATACAACATCCATCAAATGGATGATAATTTTGATAATACCTTCAATTGGACATTGAGCACACGGCAAAGGATCTTTGATGGAAGATTATACATCGGCATCTCCTGGTCCGCCACCTGATTGGTTGATGCCTCGACCTAACCAAACACCCAGAAAACCCATCATTCATGAGCTGCTCAACACTTTTGTGGCTCAAATGGCTCAAATCGGTCAAAACGACGTTGTTTTACACTCAAAACGACATCTATATCTATTGTATGTGCAATTTGTTTAGCAGTGTTTTTTTTTAATTATAAAAAATCAAGAATTCATTTTTGTGTTCATGTGCATATAATTAAGAGAAGAGTATGAGGGGCGAAGGCCTCTACCGTGAAATATAACTGTTGGTCACAATATTTAAAAAAATATATATTTCATTCCTTTACATTCTTTTCTTATTTTGTAACAAAAAAAACAAAAAAAAAACTCCATAACTGGCAGAGCCCACAACCGGTCAGCCTTATGGTCATGCCTTGACAAGAACAAGCCTCCGGCAAAACCGTTCAGGAATAGCAGATGGCAAACACGGTGTCCTAGGCGCACCAATGCAAATGCAATGCAAAGAATCACACAAAGTGTAATCAAAAACAGATATCATGAGTTCGAGTCAAGTTCTCTAAATCCCCAGCAGAGTCGCCAGAAACTGTAGACAGGCCCGCGGGGGACCTCGCTACAGCTCGGACTCGACTTTCGTCAGTCAACGGTTCTAAGTCTGAACCAAAGAGTCCAAATCCGGCAAATCGTTTTGAGAAAACTGATTTTTGAAAGAAGTGCCAACATGGACTGCTTTGCCAGATACAGAGTCGCCACCTAAATATTTATTTTTGGGAAATTTTAGGAAACCCTGACTCGGTGCAAAAGGCCACGTGTCCGTCATCACCAAAGTTGCCTCGGCTCGGGAACTTGGGTACGATTGGGGAAGGTCACTTCGTGAGCACCCCCGCTCGCCCGGTCATAGATCGGCCTCTACTAACCATGATATCCAATTTTTGAAAATATTGTGAGTTCTTATTCCGGTTTATTAGCCTAGGTTACTACGTGATGCGCACAGCATGCAAATATAGACCGGTCGCCTGAATTGGAAGCGAAACATTTCATGCTTGTTTTTTTAAATGGTTTGGCTACTCGCAGATAGGCTTTAAAACATTTGATGATTTATTCCAATTTAAGTAACCCAACCTTCACCCACAGGCGTTCAGGACAGTTATAATCAAATTAAGAAACATAGCCTCATGGTAAGCATGCTATTCATGGCAGTCACTCACACGCATGCAAGGATGCTAAAGCATAAAACTTACCGAGTACTCCAAGCCAAAATAGGATTCATTAGAAAATCATGCATGATCCTCAAAATATACAGAAATGCCTAATGCCAACACATGCAAAAATGCAACTATAGCAGGCTCGGCTATTCTAAGATGGCATATGAAATGTTACAACTATCATGTTATTCAACTTTGAAATTTGAAAGTACAATGCAGTTAGTATAATGCGCCGAGCCCGGTGCATGCAATAACAGATGAATGAATGCAAAACATGCTGTCATACTGTATGCAATTGAAATATGCCCTAATCTAACCATCATAAGCGGATAAATAAAAGGGAGAAAGACGTGGGTTGGGAAGACATACATCACACTCACGCACACTTATTACAGTTGTGCCCTCACTCGGAGGGTCCGAATAAATAATACAGTCCAAATATTACAGTCCAAATATTACACAAATCCTAATTAATTAATGAATTAACTAAGAAAGCAAAATAAACTGGCGTGCAAGCCAGGGGTGCCTTGCTTCTGATGGATGATGCATGTCCGGGTTGTCTGCGCGAAATCCACCGGAATGCCCCAATTAGCCTCTGTTTACACCTGTTCTTGAATGCGTGCCAAGCCCCAAAAGGTTGCTGATTCTTTGTTTTGCTGCAACAAAGAGCAGGAAAGGGGCATAGCAATGTATTTCACAGATATATTGCAGGTCTCGATCCTCGTGCCACCAATCACGCATACCGAGGCATGGATGGCCGAGAGTCGAAATGCACAACTCAATATAGGATGAATGCACATGAAACTACAGCTAAAACCTAACTCCATCATGGATAATCCGGAGGGTCGGTGACTGGGGAATTGAGACACATTTCCATCACTCGGAGTACGAAAATGTACCTCGTTTCTGGTGCCCGGCTAACTCCTATTCCGGACATGATACAATATGCATGATATGCATGATATGCATGAAATGCAACTAAAGATATACCCTAACGTATACACATGCTATGGGATGACATGCCTCGAAATGCGTGCACACGGGCACGCAAAACCGAGAGAAATGACAGAATGTGATCTAAAGATACAACCTAGTATGCACTATGCTATGAAATGAGATGCCTCGAAATGCGTGCACAGGGCACGCAAACGAGAAAATGCATGAATGCAATGAAAATGAGACGCCTTGAAATGCGTGCACACGGACACGCAAACGAGGCGATGGCATACGCAATGCAATGACATGGAAACATGATATGGGCTTATACCAACATGAGTGAGCCTCGCCACACTCACATAGGATGCCGACGGATAAAAATGAAGTGCCTCGAAATGCGTGCACACGGGCACGCAAATCGAGGCGACGGCAGAATGCGATGAAATTGACATGAAAACATGATATAGGCTTATACCAAACATGAGTGAGCCTCACCACACTCACATAGGATGCCGAATGATAACAATGAAGTGCCTCGAAATGCCGTGCATACGGGCCGCAAACCGAGGCGATGGCAAAATGCGAGTGTAATAGCAAAAATGATAATGCAAGCAATGATATGGGCTTATAAAAATGAAGTGCCTCGAAATGCGTGCACACGGGCGCGGCAAACCGAGGCGATGGCAAAATGCGATGTTAATATGGCAAAAATGATATGCAAGCAATGATATGGGCTTATACGCAACATGAGTGAGCCTTAGCCACACTCACATAAGATGCCGAATGATAAAAAATGAAGTGCTTCGAAATGCGTGCACACGGGCGCGCAAACCGAGGCGATGATAGAATGTGATGTAATATGGCAAAAATGATATGCAAGCAATGATATGGGCTTATACCACATGAGTGAGCCTTAGCCACACTCACATAGGATGCCGAATGATAAAAATGAAGTGCCGAAATGCCGTGCACAACGGGCACGCAAACCAAGGCGATGGCAAAATGCGATGCAATATGGAAAAAATGATATTGCAAGCATGCTAATGGAATTTCAGCACTAAAATATGGGGGAAAACAGTCCGAAATGAGGCGAAATGATACCAAATGCATGGAATTGTCCCGAAATGCGAATTTTAGGCACCCGAAATGGCTCTATAGCTATGCAAATCATGCACAATACGGACATGAAATGCAAAGACAGAAGCTAGGCAGTCCCAAAAAGGCACTTTCACAGTTATAAACATGGCCAAATAGCAAGCATAGGTATGGCAGAAAATGCA
>NW_021024534.1:349199-427690 GCF_004153795.1 Camellia sinensis
TCCATGTGCAAGGCAATAGGGGCCAAGAGAGGGGTAATGAAGCAAGTGATATAAGCAAAACCCAAACTGAAAAATTTCCTTCTACAACATTGAAGAGGGATAAAAAATATGAACGTTTACAGTATATGGCAAGCCTCGAATCAATATACAAACATGCTAAAAAAAGGCACAAGATTGAGGCTCAAAAGGTGCTATAACATGAAGTATACAAAATAATCACCAAACAGAAAAAAAGTGTTAATGAAACATGAAGTATAGGCCAAAATAAGGCCATTTTCAGTTCTGTGAAAAAGCCAAAAAGAGAAGCAAAGGGGGCTACCAATTTATGCAAAAATGGGGCCAAATAAGGGATATAACTACAAGTGACACATGGAGGCACCAAATGGTGAAGGGCCCTTCAACAATGTTGAAGAAGGGCCTAAAATAAGCATATTTACAGATTACATCATGCTCAAAAACAAATTAATCATGGGCCAAAAATAGCATGCAAGATTATGACATATAAGAGGATCAATGAAGCAAGTGTATCATGGAGGGCTCAAACAGGGTTGAGCCCTTAATGAAAAGTGAAGATGAGCTCAAAATAGGGCCCTTTTCAGTTGGCCGGAGCTTGAAACAAAAATCACGTGGGGCTTACAAATAGATCAAGAAAAAGGGTCAAAGTGAAGAAATGTTACTCACCCTTGAAGACTAAGACTTTTGTTGCTTCTTGGATCAATTTGCAGCTTCTTTGGCCTTTGAGAAGCCTTCCTTGTTACTGGAAATGAGGTGGTGGAGGTAGAGCTTGGTGGTGTAGAAGGAATGGTGCTTAAGGACTTAGAAATTTTCAAGGAAATGAGAGGTATAGAGATGGAATGGAGCTTAGGGACTTAGAGATTTTCAAGGAAATGAGAAGGATAGAGATGGACTTGTGTATGGAGGCTTGAAGACCAAATTTTCTAACCCCAACAAATGAGGCCACCAGCTGGTTATAAGGGTCAAAGAGGGGGTGTAAAGGTGGGGGAAAAGGAGAGTAACTTTCCCCCACAAAATATCCCCCGGATAAAGATCTTTTCTGGGGGATAAAGCTCCACAGCTGTAAAGTGCACAGTGCAAAAGTTGTTCCCCCTGGATGCAGATTTTTGGGGGGGGGAAAAGTGTACAGCTGGAATATACACACCCTGAGGAGCAAGGCCGGCCAGGTTTTGGAGCTGCAGGTGGCCGGCCGGCCACCCCCCATGGCCGGCCGGCCACCCCCCATGGCCGGCCGGCCAAGGGTCAAAAGGGCCAAGGTGAATTAATGGCCGGCCACTACAAATTGGTGTCCTCCCAGATGCCCTCAACACAGCCCTGTGGTTCAAAATTGTCAACTATAAAACAGGAGAGAGAATAGGCCATTTTTAGGAAGGGTTCAAAAGGGTCAGGTGGAATTACTGGTTGGCCACCAACTTTTGGTGTCCTCCCATGTGTGTACAACACAAATATGGGGGTTAGGATTGAAGAAAGTGACCCTAGGGTGGTCAACATTGGCTTGGAAGTGAGAAAAACGGGCGTCGGAGGGCCCCGGAGGAATATAATTGGTTGCTGAAACAATTGCTGGCCTCCCACCCTTCTACGGCCTTCCTGGTGATAAAACAGAGGTACCTGCCAAAAATGAACGAAAACCGTTGCAAAACGAATGCTCGGGGACCAAAACGCGCAGTTCGAGGTCCCGAAAATGGGCTGTTAAGCACCGAAAGTGGCATCCGGCCACGAAGTGGGTTTCTCAGCCCCCAGTGTCCCTCAAAAGGGAGAAAATAAGGAGTATACCAAAAATTAGAACAAACGGAGGTGGTTAGGCGGTCCCGAACCGAGGCACATGGCCAACGGTCCTGAAAAATCGGAAACCGGACTCCGAAATGGGCAAAATGGCCTACGACCACTAAATGTAGCCTACGGCCACTGAGAGATGGTCTACTGGACCTCTCCCTCCCCTCGAGAAAAGAAACAGAGAAAACCGAGTCTGGTTCGCAAACCGAGACAAGGCACAGAAGAGGGTTCGAAAATCCGGAGGCAGGGCTCACGGCCGCGACTCTGAAGCTTCTGAACAAGCACATTATGCAACATCACCAAGCGCTCAATCGGTGACTTCTGAGTCTTAAGGTCGGTCAAAAATGGGGTGTCTACAGTGCTTCACCTTCTGGGTCTCCCCCCTTATTTCGTTCTCGTTGACCTTTGAGTGAATCACATTGACTATCCGAGGTCCTCCTGCCTGAGGTTGTGGTGCTGGGGGAGACGGAGCTACTACCGCCTGAGGCAATCTTGCATGTTCTTTCCTTGTCCTGTCCTCATCGATGAGGTCTCTCAGATGGCCTTGCCTCACCAGTTCTTCCAAGTGTGTTTTCAGGGCTCTACAACCCTGAGTCGTGTGCCCATCTTCATTGTGGTACGCACAATGTCTGCCAACGTTCCTTCCCATAAACTCTCCTGGTGCCTTCGCTGGTGTTTTGAAATAGGGTTGGTTCCGAATCCGGTCCAGGACTTTGGGAATCGGGATTCGGAACACAGTTGTTACTGCCTGTGTGGCCCTCTGTTCTGTTTCTTGTTTGCTTGATCCATTGTTACCTCGGCCTCGCTTCGGCAAGTCGTTTCCTTTCTCTTGCTTTATCTCCTTAGACCCCAATGTGTCTTCTTCGGCTCTGGCATACTTCTCGATTCTCGCCATAAGCTCTTCCATAATTTTTGGCAATGTCTTTGCCAAAGACTTTCATAGTGGACAGTTGTCTTTTAGGTCGTTCTTGAAAGATATGACCGCCACCTCTTGATTACATTCGGGTATTCGATTGAACACCTCATAGTATCTTTTTGCATAGGCCCTAAGGCCTTCATCCTTGCTGATCTTCAGGGCCATCAATGCGTCTACCCTTAATGGCTGCAGCTTGTTTGTCACAAACCTGGCCACAAACATCTCGGCCAGGCCTTCCCAAGTCTTTACGCTTCCCTTCGGTAGTTTGTGGAACCAATCTGATGCAATCTTCTAGAAGGATGAGGGGAACACTTTGCAGAGCAATGGCTCGTTCCCGTTATACAATGCCATTGAGTTCAAATATAATCCAACGTGGAAGTTAGGGTCTGACTTACCATCATATATTTGAAACCTTGGCATACTAAATCTCTTCGGTGCCTCAAACCTGTCCAATTCTACCGAGAATGGTGTCCTCGGCTTATCTGGGGAGGTTACCTCCGCGTCGGCATTCTGTTGCTTCCTCTTGAGGTAATCTCTTAAGTCCTTCTTCGTTCGCTCAGGAGCTCGGCTATCTCCTGCTTTCAGTCTTTTTAGTGCGCTACTTTCAGCTTCGTGGTGAGTCCTCTTCGACCCTTCTCCATGAGTTGTGTCGAAGCACAACGCTTGCCCCTGAACATTCCGATGTCCTTTGGGGTCTACCTCTTTTGTGTGATGCGTCCTCCGTGATTCTTCTCTTCTTGACTCTCTTCGTCCGACTTCCCTAGAAGGTCGGTGAGAGTATCTTTCGCTCCCGTTGTGCTGAGGGGCTACGGGGATTGTTCTTTGCCCTCCCTTCTGGGCATTGGCCGTTGGAATTGGCGTGTCCTGCAGCGGGAACGGTGGCTGCATGACGTTATTTTGCATCATGAAATTGACGATCGACTATAGGTCTACTAATTTGTTTGCCATCTCTTTTACCTTTTCGTCCCTCCGCAGGCACCTATCCTTCCATACCAGGAGGTCATCCTCGTTGTAGTATCCACTTCGATCTGGTTTCTTTGGTGCGGCGCCAGTCTGGCCGACATCTTTCACTCCGTGATTCTGGTCATGAGTTTCTGCGTTGCATTCGTCTCCTGTGATATCAAGGTCAATAGGTCTCCCACTCCCAGCAGGAGTGTCGTCCCCAATCTTTTCCTTCTGTCCGTTACTGGCCATCTATTCTCCTTTCGTTCCCACAGATGACGCCAAATTGTGTGAGTGATTTTCCGATCACACTGCCCAACTTAGTATTCAACTGGAGAACACTAGCAGAATAGATGACACCTGACTGACCTGCAACAGAAAGAGAAAATTATGGCGGTGGTTCGTCCACCCTGGGGTACTCTGATGATCAAGTCAGTATAACTCTCAAAGATAATCAATAGTGCAAATCTCACTGTTTAGAATATGAAATTGCGTACCTTAGACCCACGGGGGTGCCTCTCTTTTATAGCTAACTCAATTCTTGTCCCAACAGGAGCCTAGCTCTAATGAACTTAGGATTACCATAAATCTTGGACTCTCAGTAGGATTGGGATAAACTCCCTAAGAGTCTTATCCTTTCCCATCTGTAGTCTTCCCCTTTCTAGGACTCTTGTGCCTTATCCACTTATCTCGGATTCCAATATCTTCGGAGGTAACCTCGGCGTCATGACCAGGACGCGTGGCACCTCGACTTACACGTCGGCGTCACCTTAGCCACGTGTTGGTACTCAGAAAATATATCCTCACATATATAATAAAAATATATATAAAAGATGCATAGAAATTCATTATTTTAAATCGATGCATATATCAAAATGACAAAAAAAAAAATTTATATTGTGTCAAAAGATTGTAAAATAAATATATAATAAAATCATAATTTATTCTATAATATTTTAAATATCATCAAAATCAAAGCATAGGATTAACAGAGGATATACTAATATTCACTAATAATTAAGGTGTCTTAGTGTAAATAATTTTTTTTAATTTTTATCCAGTGTTGTAATTGATAATTAACAGAGGAGATGCACCTGTATTTTGTCATCATAAGGGGTGCCTTTTTAATTTAGAAAATGTAAATGGTATTGCTATGATTATTGAAAATCTGTGGTTAGTTAAGTTCTTATAGAATTTTCTTTTATGGAATACTATATTTTACTATTTCTTTATGAAAAAATTATTAATTAGTAATACATTGATAAAGTTATTACATATTTATAGAAAAATTATAAATTTTATCTGTATTTTAAGTTTTATACTTATATGAAATTTTCTTTTTCTTTTTTATATTTGAGAGACCTAAGTAATGTTCTGGTTTTGAGTAAGTCCAGTCCATGGTCTCCTCCATACGCCAAAAAAAAAACAACAAAAAAAATCCTTATATTGGTAAAAGATTCCATGCCTTGTTATATATAGATATTAGTGGTTGGACCCGTGTGTTCTACGTGACACGTGATTTTTCATCAACCGTTAATATTGTAAAGTATTCAATGGTAATATAGCATTACAGATTAACAATGTATGAATACAGTAACATATATAAATTTACGTTTATATTTTATATATATATATATATATTTATATATGTAGACATTGACATATATATAAGATATCTCAAAAATAATATGTGAAATCTTTTGTAACAATATAAAACAGGTAACAATAAGAAACTAATTATTCATAAGTAATAGTTGATTATAATGTATATGTTTAGTTTATATTTTTGTGTGTATGTATTCATTTTTTAATTAGATTATTAAATTCATACAAAAATTAAAATTTGTGAATAATTTGTGTAAAAATAGAGATTAGTGAAGATTTAAAAAAAGAAAAGTTTATAGTGTTTGACTTGGTTTGTTTTTTCAAACTTTTATTTTGAATTTTTTCATTTTCATATTTTTTTGTCTTTGACACTGTTTTTGTTGGAACAAATTGTCTTGAACTCTTCAGTTGGTAGTCTTTGGGTCTTCAAAACTTAGCAATGATCTTGTCTATCTAGGACAAAAATTTGGTGTTTCAAGACGCGTTACTAAGTCGCTTTCCTAAAGACAATTTTTGCACCCATCAAAAGGTGTATAGGGGGTTACAGCAAATTTACCTCCAGGATATAATGAAGCCTAATCTAAGGATCAAATCTACCGGCGTCTGCACTGACGACAGTAGATCAGAATACTCTTGATATAATCAAGAAAACCAAAACACTGATAATCAAATCCGCAGAACTTGATTACCAGTAAGAAAAGTAGAAACTTGCTTAAGAAACTCTTGGTTGAAAACTCTAAATCAAGAGTGTGTGTGTGTGTGAGAGAGAGAGAGAGAGAAAGAGAGAGAGAGAATTGCAGGAATGAATTTTGAATTTTTGGATGGAATGAAATGGCTGATTTCACAACCTATTGATAGGCCTTGATGCACCTAATCGAATGGTCATGTCCCTTGATCGCATCCGATTAGATCTGACCGTTGGATCGACGATCAACAGTGCAGATAATTCTCACACTGAATAGACACCTTGACTAATCACACCTAATCACGATCGGGTGGCATCTCATCCATACGATCGCGCGCATCTCTAATCAACGGCTATGATCAACCTGCTCTACATCAGACACACAACCGTTTGATCGGTTTGTTGACTCATCGGCAACGGACTACACGTCACTGCCACGTGGAACTGACTGTATTCCACGTCACCCATGCCACATTGGATCCACATCATTGTTCTAAATAGAAAAGTTCCCTCATGGCACCAATGCGTCTATGCCAAGTGCAAAGTGCGCCATCAAACACCACACAGCCCACTGCCCAAGCCACATGCGTGCGAGTGTGCATGTGCAGATTGTAAAAAGCACCATCCTTGTGGTGTGGATGCATGTACACTAGCTTTCACCTCACAATTCCATATTCAAAGGAATATTCCATGTAGCACTTTATTAAGTGCTCTATGTTTTCTCTCTTTCCGATGCGCGGCAAAGCCCCAAGCTTATTTCATGCTTTCCAAAGAAAAACATTGAAGGTTTTTGAAAACACCCAAAAATAAATTAGAAATTTGAAAACCCATTTTGAAAATTCCCCAACATTCCCCCACCATTTTTAAAATATCATATGATGATTCTTGGTTCACTTGGCAACCTCATGCATAGGTGAAGATATCTTACGATTTGAATCATTCACTTAGTGAAGACATCTCAAAGTTAGTCAAGATGGCATAGTAGACTTGTCTTTGAACTAGCGATCTTATTCGACTAACCGGACATGTCTCAAGCACAGTACAGGTTACCTCAAGTACTCAAACAAACCAACACGTGGATTGGCCTTGTGTCTATATTATGTTTCATGAGCGCTCTAGAGTCAAGCCCATGGACTCATAAGAAGCGGCACCACCTTCTACACTCACATAGATAAGCTTACTAAGAGTACCCCTGTAATTTACAGTACCCTAACAACTCAGTTATAAGTTTATTAAGAGTTTGCTAACTCATTCTCTTCTTTTCACATTACAGGTACCAAGTACTTCAACCTTGGGATGAAAATGAAATAAAACCAAGTGCTTGCAATCACGACATATGGTGTTCTTGGGCTTATTGAACTCAAGACTTGATGTTTCTTCAAGCGTTGAGTCGAGTTTCCACCAGGAGTGATTATGTTAAATAGGCTTAAAACCCATCCCCAATGATGTTTTCCATACCAAATCCTTTTCAAGTCCGTTTGTTAAGGGTCAGCCAAGTTTTCACTTGACTTTACATAACTAATGGTAATCACACCTTCTGTGATTAACTGTCTAACACAGCTATGTCTCAGTCCTATATGCCTGGACTTTCTATTATAGACATGGCTGTAGGCCCGTGATGGAGTTGTTTCACTATCACAATGCAAAGATATTGGTGGCATAGGTTTTGGCCATATCTTAACCTCTAACAAGAGATTCCTTAGCCACTCTCCCTCTTTGCTACAAGAAGCCAATGCTACAAACTCTGATGTCATGATTGAGTCTGTTATGCATGTTTGCTTCTTAGAACCTCAGGAGATAGCTCCTCCTCCAAGAGTAAAAATCCAACCACTCGTGGACGAGTGATCTTCACGATAAGTTATCCAACTAGCATTTGTGAATCCTTTCAGCACTACTGGATAGCCATTATGGACTATTCCATAGTCTATTGTTTTCCTTAAGTACCTAAGTACTCGGTTAATAGCATGCCAATGCACACTACTGAGATTACTAGTGTATCTACTAAGTTTTCCCATTGCGAAAGTAATATCAGGTCTAGTGCAAGTCATGGCATACATCAGGCTACCTATTACTCTTGAGTATTCTAGCTGATCAATAGCTCTTCCAGTATTATGATACAATTTTAAATTTGAATCAAAAGGTATAGACATGGGTGTACAATTATATTGATTAAATTTCTTAAGAATTTTCTCAATATAGTGCGACTGGGTTAAAATCAAATTATTGTCCTCTTGTTTGATCTTAATACCCAGAATTACATCAGCCAAGCCCACGTCTTTTATACTAAAGCAAGACAACAAGAAACTTTTAGTACTTTCAATAACATCATTGTCAATACCAAAAATAAACATGTCATCTACATATAGGCATATGATTACACCTCTATTTCCAATAAACTTACTGTACACACACTTATCAGATTCATGTATCCTAAAACCATTTGACACTATTACTTTGTCAAATTTCTCATGCCACAGTTTTGGAGCTTGTTTCAGTCCATATAGTGACTTACACACTTTGTGCTCTTGACCCTGCACAACAAATCCTTCCGGTTGTTGCATGTAGATTTCCTCATCTAACTCTCCATTTAAGAAAGCGGTCTTAACATCCATTTGATGGATTTCAAGCTTATAGATTGAGGCTAAGGCGATCAACACTCGAATGGTGGCGATTCTAGCCACAGGAACATATGTATCAAAATAATCGATACCCTTATTTTGAGTAAAACTCTTAGCAAGTAATCTTGCTTTGAAATTGTCAATTGTGCCACCAACTTTCATTTTCCTTTTGAAAATCCATTTACAACCAATTGGTTTGGATCCAGGTGGCAAATCAGCAAGTATCCAAGTATTGTTACCTATGATAGAATCCATCTTATTGTTTATTGCTTTTTTCCAGAAAGCAATATCTTGAGACTTCATAGCCTCCCCAAGGGTTAATGGATCTAAATCCATATTCAAAGAAATTATTGTTTGCTTACAATAAGCTCTCCTAGTTCCTTCTACAAGGTAAATAACGAAATCAAGGCCAAATGACTTCTCAGTCCTAGCCCTCTTACTCCTCCTTAGCTCAATAGGCTCATTAGGTTCATTAGGCTCAATGGGTTCATGTCGTTCACTTTCCTCTGTAGACATCAAAGGATTTGATTCATTTTCTTGATTAGAATCCAACCTTGGAATGGTTATGAAACTATTCTCATAAAATACCGTATCACGTGATTCAATGATAGTATTTGTTTCCACTTAACCATTAGGCTCTACTACCAGAAACCTATATGCTTTGCTATATATAGCATAGCCAAAGAATATGCATTCAATTCCCTTTTCACCTAATTTCTTCCTTTTAGGTTCAGGCAATCTGACTATTGTTCTACAGTCCCATCTTTTCAAATAACCAAGATTAGGTTTCTTGTTTTTCCAAAGTTCATAAAGAGTAACATTTCTTCCCTTTAGAGGAATTTTATTGAGTATGTGACAGGCAGTGAGCAAGGCTTCACCCCAAAAATTGGAACTTAAACTGGAGTAAGAAAGCATAGCATTAATCATTGCTGTTAATGTCCTATTCTTTCTTTTAACTACTCTATTTTTTTTGTAATGTGTAGGGTGCAGACTTCTCATGAATAATACCAACATTTTCACAATATTTTGGAAAATGGTATTCATCACCTCTATCAGACGTAAGTCTCTTTATTTTGACATTACATTGATTTTCTACTTCTGTCTTAAAAATCTTGAATTTATCAAGTACCTCATCTTTTGAATGCAAAAGATAGATATGACAGTACTTAGAAAAATCATCAATGAATGTTACAAAATATTTATTACCACCTCTAGTAGGGGTACTATGCATGTCACATACATCACTATGCACAAGTTCAAGCAGAGATGTGGTTTTATCTACTTTAGGAAATTGAATGCGAGTAATTTTTTATAGCACACAAAATTTACATTTTTCAAACATACCAATGGCATACTTAGGAATTAAATCTAAATTAACCATATCATGCATTTTCCTAGTGTTAACCTGACCTAAACGAGCATGCCATAAAGAAAGAGAATCAACAATATAAGCAGAAATAGATGTATTATTAATAACGTTAAGTTTGAACATTCCTTGATACATGTAGCCCTTCCCAACAAAAATCTCACCCTTAGACAGGACAAATTTGTCCGATTCAAATACTAACTTGAAATCATGCTTATTAAACAAGCTTCCAGATATAAGGTTTTTCCTGACATCAGGTACATGATAAATATCATTAAGATTTAAGACTTTTCCAGATGTAAACTCTAGATCCACCGTCCCTTTGCCTTTGATAGCAATAGTTGAAGAGTTGCCCATGTAGAGAACTGTTCCATCACTTACTTATTCATAAGTAGTGAAACGACTTTTGTCGTTGCAGACGTGCCTTATCGCTCTTGAGTCAATCCACCAGTCACCAGCATCTTCGAGCATGTTCATATCGGAAACAACAACCACGAACTTATTCTTGGCATTTGATTCTTCTGGTTTCTTCTTGTATGACCAGCATTCATTTCTGAAGTGCCCTGGCTTGCCACAGTGCCAGCAAGCGCCTTTCGGCTTCTTAGCATTTTTCTCGGGTTGGGGTTCACACTTACGCTTCTTTTTGTTGAACCTCTTACCATCATCCACCATGTGAATCTTGGAAGTCTGAGCTAATTGGTTTTCTTTACTTTCAAGAAGTCTTGACTCTTCCTCAACTTGGAGGTGTTGATCCAATTCCTCTAAAGTTAGATCTTCCTTTTTGTATTTCAAAGTTTTCTTAAAATCCTTCCAAGAAAATGGCAGTTTCTCTATTATAGACGAAACTACAATAGATTCATCAATGTTCATATTCTTTTGTCAAAACTAACTCAGAATATGTTGAATCTCATGGAATTGTTCCATAATGGGCTTTGTATCAATCATAGTAAAACGCATAAAATTACTAACAAGAAATTTCTTACTGGTGACATCCTCGGTGAGGTACTTTGACTGTAGTATGTTCTAGAGTTGCTTTGTCGTTTCCAAATGTTGATACATATTGAACAGAGAGTCTGACAGCGCGTCCAGAATGTGCCCTCGGCAAATGTAGTCGTCATTCTCCCATTTGGTTCTAGCACGGGTTTACTCCATAGTCTCATGTTTTTGCTCCACCGGATAGAAGGTAGTCAGCACATAGATCACTTTGAGAATGGTAAGTAAAAAGTGCATCTTCTTTTGCCAGCGATGGAAATTGCTGCCATCAAACTGGTCAAGCTTCATGAAATCTTGAGTCATTTTCTGAATAGACATTGCCATATCTAAATATTGTCTTTAGATTGTTCGAACAAATTCTCTTGAACTCTTCAGTTGGTGGTCTTCAGGGTCTTCAAAACTTGGCGATAGGGGTGCAACTCAAGCGGGTTCAGTCGGGTTGGGAGGTTGTCTAAGCCCAACCCAAGTTTTACTGAGACCTGCCCAAGTTCGCCCAGGCCCAAATTGTAACCCGAGGTTGCCTGTCCAAGCCCGACCTAAGTTAAACCCGATTTGCCCGAATTGTAAATGATTTTTTTTTTTTTGGTGCAGCTGCTTTATTAAATTATTAAAATTTGACTCTATTTACATTTTTTTTATGTAGAAAATCATTAATACCATCAAAATAAATAATTTATATAATGTAAGAGAGATGCCGCTATAGTAGTTCTTATAATTTATGAATAAAAAAACATAAAAAAAAATAGTATGATTTTATATTATTTGTATATATAATATATATTCAATATGATTTAATAATCTAAATTACTTTAATATCATGTAATGACTAATAATTTATATGTATATATATATATTTAATATTTTTTATATATCTATATATGTATAATTCGGGTTTCGGATTGCTCGGGTTGTTCGACATCTTTGCCCAAGCCCACCTAAATTTAATTCGGGCTTCTGAATTTTTGCCCAAGCCCGTACCGAATTTGAAAATATCTTGTCCAAGCCCTAAAAAAATTCGGACTGGGTTCGGGTTGCTCGGGTTGAGCCCGTCCAAGTTGCACCCCTACATGGCGTTGATCTTCTCTATGTAGGACAGAAATTTGGTGCTTCAAGATGCGTTACTAAGTCACTTTCCTAAAGACAATATTTGCACCTACCAAAAGGTGTGCAGGGGGTTACAGCAAATTTGCCTCTAGGATACAATGAAGTCTGATCTAAGGATCAAATCTACCGGCGTCTGCACTGATGATAGTAGATCAGAATACTCTTGATATAATCAAGAAAACCAAGGCACTGATAATCAAATCTACAAAACTTGATTACCAGTAAGAAAAGTAGAAACTCGCTTAAAAAACTCTTGATTGAAAACTCTAAATCAAGAGAGAGAGAGAGAGAGAGAGAGAGAGAGAGAGAATTGCACGAATGAATTCTAAATTTTTGGATGGAATGAAATGGCTGATTTTGCAGCCTATTTATAGGCCTTGATGCACCTGATCGAATGGTCATGTCCTTTGATCGTATCCGATCAGATCTGACCGTTGGATCGACGATCTACGATACAGATAATTCTCACACCGAATAGACACCTTGACTAATCACACCTGATTACGATCGGGTGATATCTTATCTGTACGATCACACGCATCTCTAATCAACGGCTATGATCAACCCGCTCTAGATCGGACACACAACCGTTTGATCGGTTTGTTGACTCATCACCAATGGATGACACATCACTGCCACGTGGAGCTGACTGTATTCCACGTCACCCATGCCACGTTGGATCCACGTCATCGCTCTAACCTGTCCGATGTAAATAGGAAAGCGCCCTCATGGCGCTGTAGACATCCCATTTTGACTGCCCGTAAGACTTAGGCACTTAGTCCAATACACTCGATGATAAAAGTTGAATTGTGTGCTTTGAATTCACAGCGATTCGGATTCAGTCAGGCTCTAAAAATAACCTCAAATCGTCAACATTTACCTTGTTTGAATCTCTGAGTCTCATTTTTTGACCTTTTGCCACCCTGAGCTGAGTTTGAACCAAAAAACAGGGGAAGGCATACATGCCCGGCTGTGCCTTAGTGAAAGCCGGCCGTGGCTATGAATGGCCGGCCGGGCCTTGGTAGCGAGAAACACTGTTTTGGGCGGAAAGCCGCCAGCTGTCTATTTTTGAAGATATTTATGATATTTCTGGCTCAAATTCTATAAAAATGAAACTGTGTTATTGTTTTGGGGGTTGAACAAAATTTAGAAAGCCTATATACACCTTGAGAGTTCCTCTCTCCTCCTTCTTCCATGGCAAGCAACCTTTGAGCTAACTTAGCTCCTTTGTGTCATCTCCATACACCATACACAACCTTGTCTCACCATCTTAGAGCCTTGGTTGATCTTTGAGAAGCATAATTCAAGCTTGAGAGTGGGTTGAGACTAAGCTTGGATCATAATCAAAAGCTAACTTATTTCCAAGGTATAAGCTTTTTATCTTCCTTCTTGCTTTCATATCTTTCACTTCCTACCTAATTCTTATTGTTTTGTGCTGCTTTAAGTCTATTCTAAGTGTTTAAGATTGGGTTTGAAGAGCTACCGAAAGAGTAGAGAGAGTTTACACTCTTTCTATATCTTTACCTATAGCTTAAACCTTTCTTTTACACTCATTTTCTTTACTCCTTGCACTGATTTTCAGAGTTAGAAAAAGGGCTAAAAATTATGTTTTGAGGTTTCAAAAGTGGAGGGGTTAGCCACCCCTCCTTGTTCTTGCTTACTAGCCTTGTTCCCCTTCTTTGTTGTTTAGTTTTTTTAGGCTCTTTTCATTAACTTCAAGCCTCTGTTTTTCATCTAATAAGGGTTGTTTGAGGGCTGTCCTAAGTTGTTTAACTGGTTCAAGCTTTGGTTAGTTCATTTGTTATCTCATAAGTTTGCATACATAATGAGAGGGTAATTTTGGTGAAAATGGGGCCGAGCTATGAGATGGACTTTATGGCCCAAAGTACAAAGGACTGGGTAAAAAGGCCGAAAAGTTACTCCGGCCCAAGAGAGATAAAGTTACTCGGGTCCAAGAGAGATAAAGTTACTCCGGCCCAAGAATTGTAAAAGTTACTTCGGTCCGGAAGCAACTTGGAGTTAGGCCGGTCTCAAAGTTAGTCCGGTCATGACGTATTGTGGTTAGAACGGTCAAAACCTTGCTACTCGGTAGCTCGGTCTAAACCGTACCATGAGTTGCACATGAGAAGCCGAAGTAAGGAGTAGAAGGAAGAACTAGTTCGGCTCATTCTACGGCTATACTTAGTCATGTTTACTTCGGTCGTATTGGAGTTCGGCCATGGTAAAAACTATCTCACTTGGTTTAAGCAGTGAGGGGGTTGTTGAAGGATAAGCATTATCCTACAGGAGTATGAATCCTAGGAGGACTCTGCATGGAGGAATAGAAGTCCTACTTGGATTGTGCCACTCGAAACCTATAAAAGCTCACAAACATCACCTTTGGGGAGGTAACACATAACTTTGCTTTCTGAATTCACAGAGCTTTGTCTATTTGTCAAGTTTGCTGACTTAGGCATAAGAGAGGTTTCCGGCACACACCCGCCGGCTAGCTCACTTTTGTGTTTTCAGGTGATAAGGCGACATCGTACGGAGGAGCGTAGACTTGGTCAACAGGATTATACGAGGAAGTATATTTCTTTCCCGTACACATAACATGTTATATATTGTTCTAAGCTTTTCTTCAATTTATTTCCATGTCTAAAAGTCTAATTTTAACAATCAATCCACCATCCATCTCTTTCATTCTTGAGAATGATTTCAACCGATTGAGGTTGCTCAAATTATGTAAGAAAGACTCCTACTTAATGGCTTAATCTTTTTGGAGATTCATTGTTAACAGTGTAGTCTCTCTCTCATACTTTAAAAGAACCTCTCGTTTGTCATTACTTCTTGTTTAAAGGACTTTAACATCACCATGGACAAATGGACTAAAGAATGGCAAGGCTTCATAAAATTAGCTTAAAACTTGGAACGACCCATATAAAGAAAATGGTTAGAATCGCTTGAACTTGGCCGGACATTATGCCGAGTTTCTTGTGTCAAAAGTCGCCACATGCTGAGTCATGGCATTTTGATGACACTTGAAGCATTGCAACCTCCCTCTTTGAGCTTACTCTATGACAAAAGGGAGGGGTGGTCTTATTCATTGCATTCATTGACTTTTATCCAAACTTGTATTTGAAATCATCAAGCAATCAACTTGCTCGTTGATGGTTTTGGGACCAACTTCATCCTTCTCTCGACCCTCTCCATGACAGAGAAGAAAAGATGGGACAAACAGAGCTTGAGAACACTCTGTTTGCACTGGTTCACCTCAGAACACAAAAACAGAGTTTTGCACCAAATTAAGGCACGACTGGCCATCTGTAGACCCGACCGGCCATCACTGATGCACGGCCAGCCCTCAGTGTGTGGCCAGCAGTGCAGTTTTACAAAAAACAGAGGCAGTGACTGAAGGTGAAACAGAGTTGGCTTAGACAGACAAAGTAGCTCTCAGGCGCTGTGCATGCAACCTTCATCCATCTTCACTTACGCCTTTGTCGAACGCGATTAATTGTTTCATTAATGTTATAATTATGATAATTGTAAATTAATCTTATTGTAATTAGTATTGTTGTAGCCATTGCTTATTGATAATTGGTATAGCTAGTTAAATTATTGTAATAAAGTAATTAATTAGCTTAGTTAAGTTAATTATTATTCATTCGCCCAGTTTTGTAATAGTTAGTTAATTCGGACTTTCGAACATTAATTCGCACCTTACTGCGTGAGGGATCAAATGTTGTAATAATGTGTATGCCTTCCAACCCCACGTCTTTCTCCCTTTTATTTAATCGCTTACGATGGTTAGTTTAGAACATCACGTTTCATTAGCATTCTTATGTTTTACATCCATTTGTCTTGCATGCATCCAAGGTTCAGCTCATCATACTAACCAAATGTTTAAATTCATTGCTTGAATACGTGATTTATCACATGTCTTGAATCGGATCATATACCATGCTCATAGCTGAGCTTATCGAAAATTGCATAAATGTGTGCGTCGCATTTAGTCATGGTGCATTAATTAGGAGCATGCATATTTTTCTAATTATTTTGCTTTGTTTTGGCTCAGAGTACTAGGTGAGCTTTTGCATCTTAGCATCTTGCATAAAGTGTTTGTGTTGTCATATCTACCATGCTTGCCATGAGGCTAAGTGCTTAAATGATATAATTGTTTGAATGTCTGTGGATGAAGGCTAATTGCTTGAGTTGGGGTAGTTTGATTAATGTTCCATTTTAAGCCCACTTTTTCAAATGGCAAATTCACAAAACAATTTCAAAACAAAACATGAGATTAAATGTTCCAAATCTTGCAAAACTAGTCCATGCCTTGTGTGCGCATCACATAGAAATATAGCTAATAAATCAGAACAAGAGCATATAATGTAAATAAGAAATACATCATGATTAGTAGAGGTTGATCTTTGATCGGGTGAGTGGGGTGCTCAATTCATGACATTCTCCTTTCGTACCTAAGTTCCCGAGCCGAGACACTTTGGTAATGACGAACTAATGGCCTTTGACACGAGTCTCAAGTTTCCTAAATTTTCCAAAAATATTTAGCTGGCGACTCTGAAATCTAGCAAAGCAGTCCATTTTTTGCATTTGATTCAAACATCAATTTTCCAAAAAGAAATGCCGAATTTTGACTCTTTTTGTGTTTTCACTGTTTCACATTGCACTTGTGAAATCAGATTCAGAACCACAAGTGGAGTCCGAACTATAGGACTATTCGCCTTCTGAAAGGAGCACAAAAAGCCGAGCGACAGGTGCCGATGCATCCGTGCTAAGTGTAAAGTGCGCCATCAAACGCCACACAACCCCCTACCCATGCTACGTGCGCACGTGTGTGTGCGGATGGTGCGAAGCACCATCCTTACGGTGTGGATGTATGCACACTAGCTTTCACCTCACAATTCTATATTCAAAAGAATATTCCATGTAACACTTTATTAAGTGCTCCATGTTTTCCTCTCTTTCCGATGTGGGACAAAGCCCCAAGGTTATTTCATGCTTTCCAAAGAAAAACGTGGAAGATTTTTGAAAATACCCAAAAATAAACTATAAATTTGAAAATTCCCCAACAGTTTTTTTAATAATCCTTTTATTTTCTTTTTAGATTCACTTAATTTAATATTTTTTAATTCTTAATTTTTAATTTTACTTTTAGATTTAAATTCACTTAATCTAAAAACATTTAGAAAAAAAAATTGTTGTGCATTCTTTCTGAATTTTTTTATTAATACAAAATAATAATAATAATAATAATAATAATAATAATAATAATAATCAAGGTCAACGAACCCATTTTAATAGGATTATAGTCCATTCCGTGTTTCATATTTTGTTTGATCCCACTTAAAATAATTGTAATTGCATGTGGCCCTAGTTCGATTTCTCTAAAGAGTTTTTTTTTTTCTTCCTTTTTTAAATTACAAATATAAAAAAAATCTCAGAGTTTTTTAATATAAACCATCAGTAGGAATGACAACGGGCTAGAGCGGGGTCGGGATGACACTCCTCATCCTTGATCCTTGAAGGTAAAAAAATCTCCATCACCACCCCCGATCCCCGGCGGGGAACCCATCACCTTCCCCGTCCCATCCCCCTAACAGGAATTGGGTTTCCCCAACTTTGAAAAATCCCTGATAGATCTGTTCAACACACATACACACACAAGATATAATATTGTTCATCAACAACAACAGATATAATATAGATAACAACTTGGAAAAAAAAAAATTGTACATCAGTCAACAACAGATATATATGTATAGAGAGAGAGAGAGAGAGGGGGCTTCACAAACTGTCCGTTGATCAAGACATCGATTGGTGGCTTCACGGTCCTGGTCATGGTCGTGGCTTCAAATCGGTGGCAACGGAGGGATCGGTGGTGGTGGTGGTGGTGGTGGTGGTGGCTTCAGATCAGTGGCTTCATTGATCTGTTCAGATCGGTGGTGGTGGTGGATCTGGATGATGTTGATGCTGATAAGAGATGAGAGAGATCTGAGTAAGTGAAGGAGAGAGAGATGAGAGAAGTCGTGGTGAGACTCAGAGAGATCTGAGTCAGTGAGGAAAAGAGAGATGAGAGACGTGAGTGAGGGAGAGAGCTGAGACAGACTGAGAGAGAAAGATAAGTGTTTTGGTTTATATATATATATAAAGGGGTACAACAGTAATTTTGCTTCGGGGACGGGACGGGGCGGGGGGGGGGGGAGGGCACTCTACATGGAGGAGTAAGAGTCCTACTAGGATTGTGCCATGCGGAACCTATAAAAGCTCACAACATCACCTTTGGAGAGGTAACACAACTTTGATTCCCGAATATACAGAACTTTTTGTCTATTTTTCTGACTTAAGCATTAGAGAGGTATCCGGCACATACCCGCCGGCTAGTTCACGTTTGTGTTTTCAGGGAGTAAAGCGACGACGTTTTGAGGAGCGCAGACTTGGTCAACAGGATTATACGAGAAGAATAATTTCATGCTCGTACATATATATATATATATAAAATTTTATAGTACAGATCTATATATGTGATGTTTAATTATAACTCAATTTTTATTTTAGTTATGATTCCTTACCCAAGAAATATTTATCATTTATACAAGTAAATAATTTTAATAAATTTTATATAATGATTTTACAATTTTTTAAAATAATATTTTGCGACGGTCAAATACCGTCTACTCTAATTTATTAGGTACAGTTTTTACTTATAATATCATGTCCGTGAGCCTTTTCTTTATTTGGAGCATTCAGAATATTCCAGGAGCCAGCCGGCCTTGTGGTTCAAGAGTCATTGCGTGCCCACCCAAACATCAGACTTGTCTATTATAAATCTATTACTGTTCCTATAGTTTGGGATACGTATTACTTTGGTCTTTGATTTTTTAATTATGATATATTTGATTTTAAATTTTAAATCTTGTTTTAAATAAGGATAATTAAAGATATCATTATTTAATTTCAAGGATAAAATTATCAATTTGATAAAATATAAACTAATTTGACAAAAATAAATGTCAAAATTTTTTAAAAAAATTTTGAAAATTATTTCTTCCCATCAAAAATAAAATTATGTAAAATTGATAAAAATTACATGATTAATTTTAAAAAATTAATTGATTAATTTTTAAAAATTAATTTTACATGATTATCATCCAAGTACATAATAAAAAATAATTTGGTAAAAAAAAATGTCTAAAAGATATATCAATTTCATATAATTTTATCTTTAGTAGGTAGAAATAATTTTTAAAAATTTAAAAATATTTTTTGATATTTATTTTTGTCAATTAATTAATATTTTATCAAATTGACGGTTGTGTCCTTAAAAAATCTAATGGTATTTTTAATTGTCCTTGTTTGAAATAAGATTTAAAATTCAAAATTAAACATGTCACAATTAAAGAGTTAGGAATCAAAGTGAGACAAACCCTAAACTATAAGAAATGTTGGTGTAATTCACCCAATTTATAATCATCCTACTTTTACTTCGGCTACGGCCCCTTCACACCTGGTGGTGCTCTTCAATCCTTAATCTTTAGCCTTTTAAAATGGAGCTTTATTAGAGAAGTTATTTTGTGGTCTTGGAATATTATTTCAGGCGTTGCAATCTAAAAAGAGATATGTTTCTCGACCAAATTATAATTTCCTACTTAAATGATATATATATATATATATATAATTTTATGGCACAAATTCATATATGACCTATGTATAGGTAACACAACTTTGATTCTCGAATACACGGAACTTTTGTCTATTTGTCTATTTTGCTGACTTAAGCATTAGAGAGGTATCCGGCACATACCCGCCGGCTAGTTCACGTTTGTGTTTTCAGGGAGTAAAGCGACGACGTTTTGAGGAGCGCAGACTTGGTCAACAGGATTATACGAGAAGAATAATTTCATGCTCGTACATATATATATATATATAAAATTTTATAGTACAGATCTATATATGTGATGTTTAATTATAACTCAATTTTTATTTTAGTTATGATTCCTTACCCAAGAAATATTTATCATTTATACAAGTAAATAATTTTAATAAATTTTATATAATGATTTTACAATTTTTTAAAATAATATTTTGCGACGGTCAAATACCGTCGCAAAAGAAAAATCAATAAAATTAATAAAAAAATTCAGAGCAAAATGGTTTTGCAACGGTTACCAAAAGTGCCACTAAAAATCTACATCCCTTTTAGCATGGTATATTTATGTCACTAAACATCGGTCCAAATTTATGGCGATGGTCTAGTCTGTTTCTAAAAGGTATGTATTAGCGACAGATACTAATTCAATCACAAAATAAAAAGAGGTATATGTTCGTTGCCAATAAAGGGTGACGGTTTTAATCTGTCTCAAAAAGATTTTGCCCCACCTTTTGTTGCCTCACCCTCATATCGGTCACAAAACCATAGCAAAAACTATTAGCGATTTTTTTTTTCACTTTTTGTGACTGATTGTATTTGTCGCTAAAAATTTTCTTTTGGTAGAGTTTTATTCACACACAAAATTAGATTGATTTGATAATTGTAACATATTTAGGCCCGTTTGGTGTAGCTTTTAAAACAAATTATAGATTACAGCTTAACAGATTATAGATTATGACTTTAATCAGAAGTTGTTAATTTGTTTGGTATAATTGTTGGATTATAGATTTAAGTTGTTGAGTAGTGTTTGCTAAATAAGCTATGAAGTAGCTTTTTCAATTAACTTTTATTTTTTATTATTCACTACTTGTCTACATTTCTCATAAATAATAATAATAATAATCTATAGTCTATTTAAGTCTTTTCTATTTTTAAAAAAATAGAAAATAAAAAAATCTAAGAGTATAACCGTAAATTAACAGATCCACAACAGAAACTAATAATCAGAATTAAGGGGTAAGCAGTTTCTCAGAATCAACTTTTTTGAGTTAAAATAAATTGTTAGAATTAGAAGCTGTTTGAAATAAGTTTAACCAAACAGTCCAAAATAGCTTTTCGAAAGGTAGAAGCTATAAATTGGCTCAAAAAAACCCAAACAAGCAGCCCCTTAATTTATCATGTTTGTCACAAAAAAATGAATTATTTATTTTTAAAAATATAATTGTCGTCTATTTTTTTGTAACAAACACGATAAATTAAATAAATTACGATTATTGAATCGATCTAATTTCTTTCTGTAAATGAAATACACGAAATGTTTAACAAAATAAACGGTTTAGATTATCCAAATATGGCCCATAATGAACCTCACAGATCCAAACAATATCCTCCAATACTTATTATGGACTAAAGCGAATCCTTCTCCTATCATATAAATTAAGGGCAAGTTTGGGAACTAGCCACCAAAAAGTTAACTCTTCTGCACGTCTTTTCATAATAAGTTAAAAAGTCAACTAAAATAGTTAGTTTTTAGAAGGATAAACTGTCTCTTTAAATCCTATTGAAAATAAGTCATAGTAAAATTGTTACTAAAAATAAGTTTTGTGACATTTTTTGTATATGTCGCTAAAAATTAACAATTAGTGATTTTTTTTTTTTGTCACAGTTTTTACAAATTGTTACTAAAAATTACAACTAGTGACTTTTTCTGTGATGAATTTTTCAATGTCGCTGAAAATTAAATATTAGTGGCTTTTTTGTGACAAATTTTTTAAACTGTCTCTAAAACTTATAATTAGTAACATTTTTTTGCAGCAATTTTCAAACTATAGCTGAAAATTAACAATTAATGATTTTTTTAATAATATTTGATAAAAAATATCATTAATTATCATAAAATTTATTAGACAATAAATTTACTTATAAGGACCAACACGTAAGTTCCCTTTTCGAAGTAATCCTCAAATATTAGAAAAGATAAAGGGATTTCTATTCTATTTTATATTCATGTTTTGGGCAATTTTACTATTATCCTTATATTGTTAAAGTCATTTGGTTGTTGTATTTTATTTTTTAAAAGAATCTATATGTGTATTTTGTTTATAAAATAAAATAAAAAAAAAATTAGAGAAAATTCTTGATAAATACACATTCCACTTGTATGTGTCAATGAGGACACGGGTGCTTCTATAAGTCCATGCGCTAAGGGTTTAAGAAATTTAGTTTCATAAATACTATCTTTTTAATTTTTATCTATTAGTTTAATTTTTTTTTATTAACCTATCTATTCAAATTTTTTTAACCTATCTTTCTCAATAATTTTAATATATTTGTTCAATTTTTTTTTTTAAACTTATCTATCCAAATCATTTTAACATATCTTTCTCAATATTTTTAACCTATCTATCCAAATTATTTTAACCTAGGTATGTTAATCTGTCTAAATTATTTTAATATATCTGTTCGAATATTTTTAACCAATCAGTCCAAATTATTTTAACCTATGTATGCTAATATTTTTATACTTTTAATATATTTGCCCAAATTATCTTAATATTTTTAATCTATTTGTCCAAATTATTTTAATTTATCTATCCTAGTTTTTTTTCTTATCTGTCCAAATTGAATCTATCTGTCCTAGTATTTTTGCTTTTATGTCCTACTAATTTATCTTATCTGTCCAAATTATTTTTACTTATTGTTCCATAATTTGGACAGATAAACACATTAATTTGAACAGATGGTATGTAATATTAATTTTGAATTTGTCCCATAATTTGGACATATAGACACGTCAATTTGAACATATGGTACTTCATATTAATTTTGAATTTGTCCCATAATTTGACAAATAGAAATGCATGGATCTATGGCCTTTTAATTTTGAATGAAGAGCATGTGCAGTTGTCGTTATGAACCCAAATAAAAGCCACGTGGATCTATGGCCTTTTAAGTCCATACAACGAATTTTTGGATTGAGACCCTAAGAGTATCTCTATCAAAACAATCAAATTTTTAGTTAAATTTTAACTAAATATCTATTTTTTTTTTTATTTTAGCTAACTATTTTTTCAAATATATTCTTCAACAAACTCTCTATTATTTATTTTATTTGTTGAATTATCTATTGTTGATTTTTATGAGATTATATGTAGTTAATGGTTTGCTATTCAGCTAAAGTAATTAGTTAATAATTGAGTTTGATGAAGCGTATTTCTATAATTTTATGCTATAAAATATCCCAAAAAAAATTTCTAATGAGCTTGATAATAATGCTCTAAAAAACTAACTAATACAAGTGATTTTATAATTTTTTAAAACCAGTCAAAAGAATTACTTTCAGCTAACGTTTGATTTATTAAAATATTATAAAATAGGATGATTATTTATCAGTCTTTTCATAAAATGATCATTTATTTGAATTGAGAAATGGTTGAGAACAATAATTTTAAATTTATAAACTCATGCACAATAGTACGGTAACATAGAATCGAGTCTTATATAGTTAAACGTGACAAATAAAAAATTAGAAAATGAGTGAGAGTGTTAATTAGTGTTATCACTAATGATGTGATAGTGAGCTTCACAATAAATGATTTGATGTTTTGGTCTTGGTATTGTATTTTTTTTCTTTTTTTATTGAGTGTCATGTCATTAGTGATCTTTTTAGAACTCCAAAATTAGTGGTCTCTATTATTATTGTAAAAAATTCAAACTTATTATGGCCCTGTTTTGACAAGAGGCTTTTTAAAAAAAAATGGCTAAAATTTACGAAATAAAATAAATAAAATAAAATGTCATATTAAATTCATAATTATTTTATTTTTTCTCCCACAAATATTACATCTAACTAAAAAAAAAAGTAATTATCTTTTCACATATAAAAATTTTAATTTATTAAAATAGTCAAAAAATTAAAATAATCTATTTTAATAGGGCAGTCAAATATGTTATGATGAACGATGATAGCAAATGGTGTGCAATGGTGAATGATGACAATGATGCTCAAAGTTTCTTCGGGTACTCTGCGGTGGAACCCGCCAACCGAAATTCACGTACAGAGTGGCGCGAGACGCTATTATGTTGTCTTCTATCTAGGTGATCATAGCATTTCTTCTTTTTGTAGTCACTAGATATATACATCAACACCGATTAGAGGTTACTTGTTAGTAGGAGAAAATGAATTACAAGAGTATCAAACTCTTATTTATAATAAAAATATTTGAGATCTTAAAAATTTTATTAAATGTCTTATATGAGTGTAAAATGTATATATTTAAGTATTATATTTATGTGAGATATTTAATAGAATTTTTAATAGAATTTTTGAGATTTGTACCATTACTCTATTTATAAACCGATTGAAACATACTGCGAAGGAAAAAAAAAATGATTCAGTGTGCTTGGTTTAAGTATTTTGAAAATTGAATTTTTTATTTTTTATTTTTTATTTTTTTTTTGTTTTTAGTGAATATTTTTAAAATTTTAAATAATTTTTTTTTAACTTTTTTAGATACACCTTACTTAGATATATCTAAATAGTAAAATATTTGTGAAAAAATATATTTTAAAAAATTAATAAATATACAAAAATATGAAAAATAGCAAAGTAGAAATATCTGAAAATTGTTTTCTGAAAATCAGTTTAAGTGAGAAAAAGAAATGAAATAATTTTGTTTTGAGAGAACTTATGTGTAGGCCTTAATAGGTAGATTTGTTTTCTAATTGATGCTATGGTAATGATATTTTTCATTAAATACTATTAAAAAATGTCAGTAATTGTTAATTTTCGGCAATAATTTAAAAATTTTATCACAAAAAAGTCACTAATTATAAGTTTTAGCGATAGTTTAAAAAAATTATCATAAAAAAGTCACTATTTTTCAATTTTTAACAACAGTCTGAAAAATTCGTCACAGAAAAATGTCATAAATTATAAGTTTTAGTGACAATTTATAAAAATTGTGACAAAAAAAGTCACTATAGCGATCTCAGTTTTGACTCGACCTTTGTTACATTCCGCACTTGGGTTTCATGATTTAATATTGTATTCATGTCTTGTTTTCCTCCTTTAAATCTTTGAATTTGAGTTTTGCAATATGTTGGGTGTGTTTGGGACAGGTTGGTTGTTAGTTGGTCTAAATTGTTGTTGTCCATATTTTGGCTTCTTCGCTCGAGCGAGCCTTGTGAAATTTGCTTCTTCGCTCGAACGAGGTTTCTTGCGCTCGAGCGAGACTTGAGAGTTCTCAGGTTTCTTTCCCAGATGCAGGATTTCTAGGTAAGTGAAGTCCTTTGCTCGAGCGAGACTTCTTGTGCTCAAGCGAACATGTGCATCTGTAAAACTTCTGAAGCTTTGCATTTTATGCTCGAGCGACGCTTCTTGCGCTCAAGCGAGGTCACTTGTTGTGTCTGGTCGCTCGAGCGACAACTTCTTTGCTCGAGCGAGCCTTGCGTATATCAGTTCGCAACAGAGCATTTTTACAGCACTTTTTGATCTCTTTTCTTACAAAAACCCTAAAACGGCCCCTTTTCTCTCTAAAACCCAACTTCTCTCTACAAATCCCCTAAAATCTAAGGATCTCTACTCTACTCCCTTTGAGAAAAAGGTAGAGCATCTCGTGAGCTTCCATTTGATCCAAAAAATGTGGAGTTTGGTCACTTCAAAGTTTCTTCCATTCCTCCTTTGGGCTTCTATACTTGAGGTAGGGATATTTTACATCTTAATATGGCTTTTAACCTAGATATGTGTTGTTGTGTATAGGCGTTGGGATTAGAGAGTGATTTTGAATAAACTAGGGTTTGGGTTCAAAATTTAAAAGAGGGGCTTTCCATGTTGATCTATAAAATGACTATGGGGCCTTGTGTATGGAGTTTCTCTAGTGTTAAAATGGTGGAATCTAGCCATTAGGTTGAATTTGAGAAAAATGAGGAATTTTTCCTAAAATGAGTTAAATAATTATTTTGTATAAATGATAAAATTAATATGGCAAATGTGAAATTTGGAGGATGTATGAATGAATGGTGTAGTTGGGTTTGTTAAATCACTCACCTATGGAAATTTGACTAATTATCTGTTATAAAGATTTTCTATCTGTTTAGAAATATCTATTTTGGGCTATCGGTGGAGGATAGCTATGATTGTTGTAGAAATTGCATGAGGACTAGGTGAATGGAAACCTGTCATTTAAATTATGTCATTGAATATGACGGTATGATTGAAACATTGAATATGTGTTGTGCATAGTCATTATATATGGCGCTGTGTTAATATATTATATATGTATAATTGTTTGGGAGGAGAAATGTGATGTACTCTATTTTTTGGGAGGAGATAGAGGATGGACTCTATTTAAAATTAAGTTGGCCGGAGTGTCCAAGGTGAAAGTCCCGAAATCTTGTGTATATATATGGTTGCTGATTCCCTCGGATGAGAATTTTGTAAAATGACAAAATAGAAGTGTTGGAGTGATGAATGAATTGAATTGTGAACCATTGAGTTGTAGTCTCATTTTGGTTAATTAGATAATAATGAATTTGGTTAATAGATTAACTTGAAATGGATGAATGACAATGGATTAAGGTATGGTAATCTACATTGAATGATCATGGGAAGAATATAAGTTGGTTATGAATATTGAACTTTTATTTGACACTTATATCTTAGTTAAACTTCATATATTGTGTTAGTTTATCTCTATTGGGCTTTGGCTCACCTTACTTGGGAAACCATTTTTAGGTACTGGTGATAATGCCATCTCCAAGGACATAGACTAGGGCTGAAGATTCTATTTTTGTTATGTTATGTTTTAATGTTCATTCAAGCTGAGGGCTTTACATATATAGAGCTTTGGACTCTGTCTTTGTTGTAACCAAGTGATATCTTTGAAAGTGTGGGAGCTGAATAAATGGCATAATCAGAAGCGCACACTCTGCAAAACGGATACTACTCGGCTCCATCCTGCACGACCAGGAGGCCGAGTGAATTAGATAGGCCGAGTATCTATTAAACTATGAAGCCGAGTAAATAAGAGAATAATGAGTGAAAAGTGGGCCAAGCCCCGAGGCGCAGGAAACGAGTACAAATAAAGGGGCAACAGACGAGGAAAGGTATGTGAGAACTATTAAGCTTAACTTAGAATACAAGTAATCTTGAGTGCAGAGACTAACTTGCCCGTTGAAGTGCTAATTCCGGCACCCACGACCGGAGTGTTTATTCCTTTTCAGGTGACTAGCAGAGAATCACGAGCGTCCCCCAGGATCAAAAGAGTATTTCCAAACCACATCCCCACAATTGGCACCGTCTGTGGGAATACTCAAACACATCCATGGCGGGCGTAACGGAAGACCCTCCGATAGTCACTGATAAAACCACGCAGAGAGACGACCTCACTCCAACAAACATGCTTGAATCGAAAACTATCCCCGTAAGACGCGCTTTGAACTTTGCCTCACCCTCGACTCCAAAGCATGAAGCAATGCAAGCAATCATGGAACAAATAAAGCAAAACGAACAAAGGTTGGAGAACATGATCGCAGAGAACGAACATCTTCGTCAGGATTTGGCCTTAAAGGAGGCGAAGTCCAAACAAGCTATACACCAAGGCCCGGAACGACCTGTGAGGGTAGGTGGTCGACGATCTCGAGCCCGACAACAAGACACTGATAGCAACTCTGACTTATTATCCCCGAAGCCCAAGAAGAAGGGACGATCTGAAACTTCCATTTCTTTTGAAGAGAGTCCCCGTATAAGGCATAAGCGAAGAAAAAATAGTTCGGATGAAGATCAACACGATCCTTTTATACGATGGATTCCAAAGGCAGTGCTACCCAAGAAATTCAAAGCACCGTCATTCACCCTGTATGATGGGAAATCAGACCCCACCGATCACATCTGCCATTACAAGCAAGCTATGACACTACATCCGGATGACGAGGCTTTGATGTGTAGGATATTTCTGAGCAGTTTGGGACCACTAGCTGTCGGTGGTATTATAAACTGGAGCTGGTTTCAATTAAAAGCTTCCACCAACTCCAAAAATCCTTCAGAGCAAGGTTCATCACTAATGAGGTCCAACCGAAGCAAGCCGACTCCCTCTGGGCTATGCAAATTCAAAAAGAGAAAACCCTTCGTGCTTATTCGGCTCGGTATTGGGAATGCTTTAATCTAGTAGCTGATGCTTGCAATGACTCCATGGCCATCACCACCTTCAAAATAGGGTTGCATCCCGATAGTGCCCTCCGCAGCTCTTTGACCAGACGGCCCCCCAAAACAGTTTGGTCGTTGATGAAGAAAGTTGAAGAATACTGTAAAGTGGAAGATGATGCCTTGCGGGTTAAAGCCGAAAATGTGATCAACAAGACGGCCCCTGCGGAAATTGCTCAGCCGTTAAATCCTGTAGCATCCTAGAGCCCTGAACCACGGCACTGGGCAAAACGAGATAAGAGACGGGATTCTCGCCGATCAAGCGACCGCTGCTCCTATCGAGAAAATAAACAACTGCAAGTCTACAGCAGGCGCACGAGGCGAGCCGACAAGAAATATACGGAATTGATAGAGCCGATCAGTGTGGTTATGTCCAAAACCCAACACCTTCCGTTCTTTAAGTGGCCGTCAAAAATGGTGGGACCTCCTGACACGAGGAGACAGGATAGACGGTGTGAATATCACAAGGATGATGGCCATGACACGGAGAGCTGTTATGCACTAAAGGATCACCTGGAGGAATTGGTACAAGATGGGCGCCTACAACAGTACGTCCGAAAAAGCAACCCAACCAAAGCAATAGCCTTAAGACAGGATTCACCTCCGCTCGGCGTGATCCACATGATATACAGCCTGCCAATGACATCAGCGGTGCATACGATTCAGTCGAATCCCAACCTTTAAAATCAACTCACTCCGGCTAAACGGCCCCATGAAGCTACAAGCATTACTTTTGATGATTCAGATTTGGACGGAGTAACACCGTCCCACATCGACCCCTTGGTAATTGAGTTGCGCGTAAACCGATTCATAGTTGAGCGCGTACTCATTGATCTGGGGAGCACATCGGAGGTCATGTACTACAAGACATTCATCAAACTCGGCTTCTCTGAATCAGATCTTTCTCCGGCTCCTTACCCACTATTCCGCTTCAACGCCAATCCAGAGTACCCGTTGGGAAAAATCATACTACCTGTTTGAGCAGGCTCCCGAACAGTGGATGTGGAGTTCTTGGTCGTCAAGCTGTCGTCGCCGTATAATCTAATCATGGGATGATCTTGGTTGCATACTATGCAAGCCGTGCCAAGCACCTATCATCAGCTGCTATGCTTCCCGACAGAGCGCGGTATTGAACAAATCCGTGGCTCCCAGAAATCGACACAAGCATGTTATCTCCTTGCTGAAAAAACACCAAAGGAGCTGCAGGTGAATTCTATTGAGGTGCCAGATCGAGAGAGCCTCGATGAAGTTGGCGGCTCCCAAATGAAAAGGCCACGAAAAGTTTAGACTGAGTTGAAATTGATGGAAGCCCAGACAAATTCTTCATGGTCGGCGCTTCCCTGAATCGAGCCGATAGACAGCAGCTAATCTCTTTCCTGCTCATCAACCTCGATGTCTTTGCATGGACTCTATACGAGATACCGGGTATAGATCCGTCCATCTCGCAGCACCATTTGAATGTTGATCCTAAGTGCAAGCCGATTATTCAGAAAAGTCGGCGGTTAGCCGCAGAGCACACTGCCACCGTTGTTGAGGAGGTTGACAGGCTACTTAAGGCCGGGGCAATCAGGGAAGTGACCTACCCTACATGGCTCTCTAACACAGTGGTTGTGAAGAAGAACAATGGGGCTTGGCGAGTTTGCGTCGATTTCACTGACCTCAATAAAGCCTACCCCAAATATTGTTTTTCCCTACCCAGAATTGACTAACTTGTCGATGCAACGACACGCCATCAGCGCATGAGCTTCCTCGATGCTTACAGAGGATACCATCAGATCGCTATGCATCTTGAGGATCAAGAAAAAACTGCATTCCTTACCCCAAGAGGAACCTACTGCTATAAGATTATGCCTTTTGGGCTGAAGAACGCAGGAGAAACTTACCAAAGACTGGTCACGGCTATGTTCAAGAAGCAACTCGGCCGCACTATGGAAGTGTACATTGATGACATGGTAGTCAAGTCCAGAGAAGAGCAAACCCATCTAGTTGATCTAGAAAAAATGTTTGGCATCTTATGCAAATACAAAATGAAGCTGAATGCTTCCAAATGTGCGTTTGGGATTGGCTCTGGTATGTTCTTGGGTTACATTGTCAACCACCGGGGAATCGAGGCCAACCCGCGGCAAATCACAGCAATCTTGGAACTCAGCTCCCCTCGTTCAGTAAAAGAGGTTCAAAAGTTGATGGGGATGGCCGCGACACTCAGTAGGTTCATCAGTCGGTCTACAGATCGCTGCTGACAATTCTTCCATACACTATGGCAGGGCAAGGCCTTTGAATGGTCCGCTGAATGCGAAGCCGCTTTCAACGGCCTCAAGACTTACCTCTGCTCAGTACCACTCTTGACAACACCTACTACTAGTGACCCGCTCATTTTGTATCTGGCAGTATCCGATAGGGGCGTCAGTGCCGTACTGATAAAGGAAGAACTGGGGGAGCAGCCGCCAGTGTATTACGTGAGCAAGGCAATGGTTGACGCCGAAACACGCTACCTTCCGCTGGAAAAACTCATCCTAACCCTAGTCATGGCGGCAAGAAAACTGATGCATTACTTCTAAGGACATAGCATTGGGGTGCTAACAGATTATCCCCTCTGATCAGTATTACGAAGTGCAGAAGCATCAAGACATGTTTCAAAGTGGGCTCTTGAACTCGGCCAGTACGACATTCAGTTTCTACCTAGAACCTCAATCAAGGGCCAGGTGCTAGCTGACTTTGTTGTCGAATTTACTGGGGGTCTGGCCGATTTCAAGTCCGATGACATTCAACCGGGGCCAAACTGGAGAATTTATGTTAGGGACATCTGGCAGTTGTACTGTGATGGATCATCCAATCAGCAGGGTAGCGGAGTTGGAGTTGTGATCATGGCCCCCGACGGCGCAATAATTGAGCAGGCTGTCAAGCTCGGCTTCAAAACGTCAAATAACGAAGCCAAATATGAAGCCCTTCTAGCCGGTTTGCGGAATGCACATCTTCTAGGTGCTCGGCGCTTGCTTGTATTTTGCGATTCAAAACTGATGATCAATCAGCTAAAAGGGGAGTACGCGGCAAGAAACGACCGTATGACGACTTACATGAAAATGGCCAACTCCTTGCTGGCCAAATTTTACCATCATGAATTGAACCAGATAACACGTGATCAGAACACACATGCAGATGCCCTTGCTTGCCTAGCCTCCGCCATTAACTCAGAGATTAAACGGACCATCGAAGTGGGCTTCATCCCGGAGCCAAGCATTGGCCCTTCGGAGGAAGTCCAGGTCAACGTTATTGAATCTGGACCGAGTTGAATGGATCTCATTGCCGCATTCCTGTCTTCCGAATAGCTCCCAGAGGACAAGAAAGAAACACACAAGCTCCGAAACAAAGCCTTGCGATACTACTTGGATCCGCAAGGAAGGCTTTATAAAAAATCACTCTCTGGTCCATATTTGGAATGTGTGCACCCTGACAAAGTCGAAGAGCTTCTTGCTAAAATAAATGAAGGCAGTTGTGGTGCCCATTCTGGCGGGCGTTCTTTGGCCCATAGAGATATAACACAGGGGTATTATTGGCCGACAATGAGATCTGATGCGGAGTGCTATGTAAAAAAATGTGAACAGTGCTAGAAGTTCTCCTCGTTAACCGATCTACCTGCTGAAGAGTTGAGCTCTATCACCAGTCCCTGGCCATTTGCCCAGTGGGGGCTTGATATCATAGGACCGTTGCCGAGGGCCCCAGGGAACAAGCAATACTTGATCATCGCCATAGACTACTTCACAAAATGGGTCGAAACGGAGGTAATAATGCACATTTGAGATTCTGATGTCAAGCGCTTTGTGTGGAGAAATATTATAACGCGATTCGGTATTCCAAGAGCTCTTATCTCAGACGACGGCACCCAGTTTGATTGTGGCATCTACGGGGAGCTGTGCAGCAAATATGGTATCCGGCCTTACTTTTCTACGCTGGCTTACCCATAAAGCAATGGTCAAGCCGAAGCCTCTAATAAATCCATCTTGGACGGCATCAAAAAGAGGCTGGAGAAAGCTAAGGGCAAATGGGTCGAAGAATTGCCGAGTGTATTATGGGCTCATCGAACTGTGCCGAGGCGATCTACTGGTGAAACGTCGTTTACTCTATGCTTTGGAACCCAGGCGATCATACCCCTGGAGATCGGCCAGCCAACCCTGAAATCTCAAGTTTATGATATGGGCCGAAACGACATAATGCTGGCACTGGATCTAATTCTGATTGAAGAACGAAGAGGTCGTGCCCTTGCGTCGATGGCGCGGTACCAACAGTAGCTTGCCAAGTCATATAATCAATGTGTTCAGTTGCGCCGCTACACACCGGGAGAGTTGGTCCTGAAGAAGGTACTTCCAGCAGCCAAGAAATTGGCGGATGAAAAATTAGGTCCTAACTGGGACAGCCCCTATCAGATTGATTCGATCGCAGGAGTAGGGGAATATTAACTCAAAGACATGTCAGGGAGAAGTCTGCATAACCTTGGAATTCGACACATTTACGCAAATTTTATCATTAACCCGACTTGTGGGGGCATGATACTTGTTCTGAATGGTTCGCCATGTACATCTCATTTTCTGTAATGAAAACATCCTTATTTACTCACTACAAACTCTAGTTCAAAAGTGTTCCGATTAAGCCTCCGGATTTGGAGCGTCCTTCGTGGATATCATGATTGGCCAAAGTCTTCGGATTCAGAGCCCTATCGGCGCAAGACGTCTTTGGGCCGGTTAAGCCTCCGGATTCGGAGCGCCCTTCGTGGATATCACGATTGGCCAAATAAAGTCTCCGGATTCGGAGCCCTATCGGCACATGACGTCTTTGGGCCGGTTAAGCCTCCGAATTCGAAGTGCCCTTTGTGGATATCACGATTGGCCAAAGTCTCCTGATTCGGAGCCCCATCGACGTATGACGTCTTTAGGCCGGTTAAGCCTTCGGATTCGGGGCGCCCTTTGTGGATATCATGATTGGCCAAATAAAGCCTTCGGATTCTGAGCCCCATCGGCGCATGACGTCTTTGGGCTGGTTAAGCCTCCGGATTTAGAGTGCCCTTCTTGGATATCATGATTGGCCAAAGTCTTCGGATTCGGAGCCCCATCAACACATGACGTCTTTGGGCCGATTAAGCCTCCGGATTCAGAGCGCCCTTCGTGGATATCACGATTGGCCAAATAGTCTCCGGATTCAGAGCCGTATCGACGCAAGACGTCTTTGGGCCGGTTAAGCATCCGAATTCGGAGCGCCCTTCGTGGATATCACAATTGGCCAAATAAGTCTCCGGATTCGGAGCCCCATCGGCGTATGACGTCTTTGAGCCGATTAAGCCTCCGGATTCGGAGCGCCCTTCGTGGATATCACGATTGGCCAAAGCCTCTGGATTCGAAGCCTCATCGGTGCATGACGTCTTTGGGCCGATTAAGCCTTCGGATTCGGAGCCTCATCTGCGCATGACGTCTCTCGGCGCCCCTCATAATTATACTGATTAGATACTTAATGTAGAATGCTCTCATATCGAGCCGGCAAAACCCGTTTATACATCAAAGCAGATAAACATTCTGAATACAATGAGTAGTTCGCTCGGGCCGGCCAATATTAACACAACAGAAAACACGTGTATGCCGAATAAATATTCAATTATACAATGAAAACGGAAAATGAAAACACGTGTGTGCCGAATGAAAATTATAACAAAACACATTTAAAATAGAACATTTTATTCAATCAGGCGAAACGATTACATAGTTTTGAACGCGATTTACGTTTAAACATCATAATAGGTATTTTTATACGGGGTCACCCTTATCCTCGCTCTGTTCGACTTCAAAGGCAGAAAACGGAAAATGTTTACGTTGGTAGAGCGGCGATGCCGAATCAATGCCCGACACTTGGAGAGCTTTCGCGGTTTGAGATGCCTTGATCCAACCGTGCTTAAATTCACGATTTTCACATCGGCAAACCTCTTCGGCGAGTTTCTCCTTGGTCTTCTCAATTCCGATCTTTCAGCCGTCATAGAAACCTTTTTCATAGGCCGCGGCCCTCGCAGTCTCAATCGCGAACATGCTAGCCGTATTCCTATCAGCGATCGCATCACTAATCAGCCTTTGAGTAACCCTCTCTTCCACAACTGGGTTGGGGTGGCTGGCCGATTGAGGCTCGGCATACTTGAATTTCCTTAGCTCACGCTCAGCCTTCTCGGCGCGGGCTTCTAACTTCCGAATGCGTTCATCTCTTTGTTCTATGTCACGACGAGCGGCGCAGAGACGTATGTCGATCTCATAAGTTGTGTACAGTCCCCTCACCTCCCCATGAACGCCTTCACAAAACACCTCGAAGCCCTGCCGACCTACCATCGACTGCTGGACTTCGGGCGGGAAAATCTGTCGAGCAAACTCGACTGCAACATTTGGATCCCGAACAATCGAATCTGCCTCTGTCATTGGCCTGTTCCCCACGAAGACCACAAAACTCAATGGGCGTGGGGTCGCGTCGAATTCCCTTTCAGAACGGGGTTGAGGAGGTATGCCTTGTAGCTGCTTGTCTTTTCTGGGCGACCTGCTTTGACGACAGGGGGATTGATGCCTCTCCCGATCCCTCGAAGTCCTACCTCCAATATGCGAAGGTTCACCACTTCGACTCATGTCTCCTCCCAGTTCAGCTAGCGTCCTCATTTCTCCTCTGCTGTTGAAGAAAAGTCTATTTGACATACGCACTTGTTTAGTCTTTCTCGAAGAACTGAACTGAGCCACTGACTCTGAGCATATAAACAAGACCTTCTTGCGCAACGTACATGCTCATTTATTCCTTACAGGGGCAGCACCTCCGAGGCAGTCTCATTAATATTAAAACCTTAACAGCCCGCCGTCGATTGAGTCATATGCCCCAACCGCTCCATGAATCGTCAGTACAACACCCATGAACTAGTGATATACGGCACTCGGAGTCCATACATTGGCTGAGGCAAGGGCAAATTTATTAATCTAGTCGGCTGAACACTGAAGCCTGATGCCGACCGATTTGTGCCACAGCCACTCCATGAACTAGTGATATACGGCACTCGGAATCCATACATTGGCTGAGGCAAGGGCAGATTTATTAATCTAATTGGCTGGACACTGAAGCCTGATGCCGACTGATTTGTGCCACAGCCACTCCATGAACTAGTGATAGACGGCACTCGGAGTCCATACATTGGCTGAGGCAAGAGTAGATTTATTAATATGATCGGCTAAATACCTAAGATCGGCAAGATCACATGCATTAATCTGATCTCATTTAATGAACCTCTAGTTATACAATCGGCTACTATGCAATGGGATTGCTTGTTCGGCTAAGTGAAATTTAAATTAATTGCCAAGTTACACTGTTATCTAATCGGCCAAGTATTAAAACCCAATGCTGATTGATTCATGCCACAGCCATTCCTTGAACGAGTCATATTCGGCTTATGAAGCTCATACACTGGCTATGGCAAGAGCAGATTCCTTAAATCTGAATCATGAATATCTCCCAACTTTTGAATCATCCATCCTTTTAATAGAATAATTGTCTATTCATTCAATTAAGTATAGGAATAACACAAAACAAGGAAAAGTTTCATTGATAAACTGAATCCAGGCGAAGTATCACTTTATACATGAAGATCACCCTGAGTAAAAATAAAAAAACAACTAGTGTGGCATCCTAAGGGTCCTCGGGGTCAGACTCCAGCAGCTCGATGTCCACTTGCTCATATGGAATTGGCACTGCCAATGTCATATTTGCAGCAGCAAGGGCCTTGAGCCAGCCGTGCTTGAATCCCCGATTTTCAAATTTAGGAGCTTCCTCCGCGTAGCTTTCAAGGGCGGCGTCTTGCCCAGCCTCGTACGCCTTGGAAGACTCAGAGTCGGCTTTTTCTTTTACCTTCTTCAAATCTTCCAATTCGCTCTCCAGCCTGGCAACCACCTCTTGGGCTAACTTGAGCGCTTTATCACTTGCGCTTGCCCTTTGCTCAGCAACCAATCTCTGCTCTTCAGCATTTTTCGCCCTCTCCATTTCAGCCTCCGCCCTTGCACTCTCCATCGTCGCCCTTGCCGCATCAAAGTTGGCCCTACTTCTTTCGCGCTCCATTTCTGATCTTAAACGTCCCATTTCTTCGACGGCTTCGTGCTGACGCCGCCTTATCTCGGCTATCTTGCCAACCGTCTGTAAAACAGAATGTTAAAACCAAAACAAATATATGCAGAAACACAAAAGATAATATAAGATCAAGATACATACCAGAAGAGCTGTCTGAGCGGCCAATGCAATTGCTAACACGTCCGGCTCCCAGTAGAAAGCCGCCTTGTTAGCCGGCAACGAGACCAACGAAGTAAGGCTCAACGCCACAGCTGGGTCTTTCATAGCCGATGCGTCAGAGGAGATCGGCACATTTTTTATCTTCGGCTGAACTACAAAAGGAACAACCACGTCCAACTACTCCAAGCGCGGCCTCTTTTCGACTAGAATCTCTTCAAAAACGACCTCAAAATTGGCGGGTCGCTTTTCCCTACCCTTATCGGCCTCTGGAGTCAGACTTTCAACTGACCGTTCCATTTCAACAGAAACAAGTTTAGCCGTTTCAACAACGACAACCTTCTCGGATGATTCTGGGAGGACAGCTTTGGAGGTAATGGCCTCGGCCTTCTGACGGACGGCTAAACGCTCGGCATTTTTTTTTTTTGTGTCAACTGATAAAGAGATTCCTTCGCCATACCCTCGAAATAGGAGCCGAGAAGATCTTCTAAACCAGTAAAAATATCTCCAAAAGAAAACTCCCCCCGACCCAAAGTGGACGGCGAGTTAGGCTGATTAAGGCCGGCCGCTTCAAACATTGATTTTAGAGCCTCGTTGACCTCCTCGGCCTCTGCAGCAAACTCTTTCGTTTGTTCAACAACTACCTCGATCACCGGCTCTGCCTCTCGCTCCGAATCAGATTCTTCAAAACCAATTTGCCTAAGGGTCTTGAAGCTGGGGAAGATAAGAGCCGTAAGATGTTGATCACTGGTTGGGATCGGAATGTCGTCCGCCACCGAGAATGTAGTGTAAGTGGGCTCGTATCGCAGGAGTATGTAGGCGGCTCTCCCTTGCTTCTGTACGTTTGAACAGCCAAGATACTTGAGTGCAGTCTTAATTTCAGAAAGAACCGCCTCATCGGCCGAAGTCAAAATCTTCTTCAACTTGTTGCCTGCATAAATAAAGGATTAGACTGGTAGAAAGAGCCGAGTAAAAGAAAGACCAATAAAAATGAGGAGTTGCATGGCAACCTGGTTCACCCCTCCGTCTAGGTATAGGGTCTAGGCGATCTTCGCCTTCGCCAAATTCCCAGTTGCCTCGGACATTGACCATCACATCATCAACTTGTTTGCCAGAGCTAGCAAGCATGATTACTAAGTGGTGATCAGTGTCCTTGGCCTTGAGGAAGTAGTGCCCGTGCCAACCGGAGGATTTGGCTAAAGCATAGTAGTGCCGAATGGTCGGAATGCCAAGGTTGATCCTAAGGCGCCGGTTCAACTCTACGATTCCCATGATGATTCGAAAACAATTCACATTAGGTTGGGAAGGAATCAGACTCCAATGGCAGAGGACAGCCCTAAGGAATGGGTGTAGGGGAAAACGGACCCCATCCTCTGCAATGGATAAGAGAGGAAAGATGATTGTATCTTGATCTTCCCTCTCCATATTAAAAGTATTGTCGGTCACTAGAGATAGGTGGACATCATCGGGGATAGAAAAGTGTCGTCGGAACCCCGAAATATGACCCTCAGAAAGGAGGTCTTTCAAGTGCTTGGCCATTCTAGTGAAGATTCAAGGGTTTGCCAAATCTAAAATAAACACGGAAAATAGGATTACAAAGAGGAGAAGAAAACTTACAAGAGGCAAGGGAGATAAGGAGAGACGGGGAGAAGTTGCAGAAGACACGAATCAGAGAAGAGGTATCGACTGGCAATCCTGGAGGCTTAAATATTTGAAAAAGTATGCATTCGAAGGGACTGGAGTTTCAAATCATAATAAATACGAAAGATGCACGAATGAGGCGGGAAAGTATAACGATGACCGAAGGGCATGTGCGTTCTGACGTTCACATTGGAATAGGTGAAGCCACCTAACTTTTGTTTCCCCTGACTTTTCAAAATTCGAAACCAAACACACCCAATAACTACCGTCAATGGGGAGTTTGGGGGGCAGTTGTGGGAGCCGAATAAATGGCATAATCAGAGCGTACACTCTGCAAGACGGATATTACTCGCTTCATTCTGCACGACCAGGAGGCCGAGTGAATTAGATAGGCCGAGTATCTATTAAACTATGAAGTCGTGTAAATAAGAGAATAATGAGTGAAAAGTGGGCCAGGCCCCGAGGCCCAGGAAATTAGTATAAATAAAAGGGCAACAGACGAGGAAAGGTATGTGAGAACTATTAAGCTTAACTTAGAATACAAGTAATCTTGAGTGCAGAGACTAACTTGCCTGTCGGAGTGCTAATTCTGGCACCCACGACCAGAGTGTTTATTCCTTTTCAGGTGACTAGTAGAGGATCACGAGCGTCCCCCAGGATCAGAAAAGTATTTCCAAACCAAATCCCCACAGAAAGATGTAAGCCCGTAGGGCATTTATTTTGTTGTTATCAACTTATATTACATGTTGTAAATTAAGAATGAATGTTTGTGAATGTATAATACATGTAATATCTTTTTGTAATAGAAACTCCAATGAGTGAAGTATATCATTTTATTATTTTTATAAATCTTATGTAATGGATTATTTTTATTTTATTTTGGGGGCATTATAACTTAGTATCAGAGCATACCGGGTTTGACTACTTTGGGTACGTGGGAAGTAGTTAGTACCACAATGGGTTTGCCTCGCTTATTAGAGATTTAAGTATAGATGATATATGCTTATATGATAACATGCATATGTGATTATATGGGTATGAGATTTAATTTCTAGGATATTGATCGGGTCCATGGGTTTCTGGGAGTCCTGTTGGAAAGGCACTTGATCACTGTCGTTTCTAACTGGAACTCTAGCAACGCCACGGGACGGTCATTATCCGAAAATGAAATTTGTATGTGTTTATGTAGGTATATGCTTATGTGGAGTAAATTATAGTTGTCCATCGCATTAGGATGTGAGTGGATTAGTTTCGGCACATTTGTAAATGTGTTAATGTCTTTTGTTACCTTCATTAGGATGTCAGGGTGAGGTCGTGGCGGTAGGCATGGTAGGCTTATGAGGCATGAGATGCTTATACCAGATGAAATTTCGGCGCAAGAGGTAGGGGTTGGTCAAGCCAATGTGGCCGAACTAGTTGGTCAACAGGTTATAGGCACCTTAGCCCGTGAAATGGCCGGAGCATTGAGGAAATCCATGGACATTCTCAGAGCTGAGAATCAAGTCCAGGCCTAAGTAGCTGAAGCTGGGCCCCTTTTTGATGAGGGAGTTCTTCCGGTCAAATCCGGATGAGTTTTTAGGTAATCCTAAGGAGCCACTAAAGGCTGATGAGTGGCTAGAGCAGATGACAAAGACGTTTGAGATGCTCAGCATCGAAGATGGAGGTTTGAAAGTGACCTTAGCGTCTTTCCAGCTGAAAAGAGATGCGGGTCAGTGGTGGAAGTATGCGCAGGGCCGTATTGAACGGACTTGGGAAGCCTTTGTGGATGCCTTCCAGGACAAGTACTTGCCTGCTACTGTAAGAGAGAAGTTGAGGGATCAATTCTCTGAGTTGGTACAGTTGAATACACCAGTGACTGAGTTTGAGGCCACGTTCACCAATTTGTGGAGGTTTACACCAGAGTTAGTGGCGACTAAGGAGCGCCGATGTTTGGAGTTTGAGAAGAGGTTGTGGACCGGACTCATATTTAGAGTGGTCGGATTCATGATTAGGGATTATGGGCGCCTTGTGGAGGCTGCAGCCCATCTTGAGACTCTCATGCATGCGGAGGAGGAGAGGATAAGGGGCTCCAGGAGGAGTCAGGATAGACAGGAGGACAGTAAAAGGTAGAGGGGTTCTAATCCCCAACAGTCCCAAGGAGCACTTTTGAGGTTTACCTTTCCAGTGACGAGTTCAGGTTATGAGAGAGGTGGTCAGGAAGACATCACTTGTTTTAAGTGTGGCCAGTTGGGCCACAAGTCTCCAGCTTGCCCATAAAGGGGATGAGGGCAACGAGCAGCTTCATCTTCGGCTCGTTCTCAAGGCCAGAGTTAATGAAGAGGCCAGCCGCTCACTTGTTATCATTGCGGGCAGGCAGGGCACTTGAAGAGATTTTGCCCATAGTTGGGTGGCACACCTGGTGCGTCTGGTTTGAGGCAAACACAGAGTCACCAATCAGCACAGTCAGCACAGGCCTCGAGGGCCAATCAAGGAGCCTCTTCGGCTCAGTCAGTGCAGCAGTCTTATGCTCCGAGGGGTAAGCAGGTAGATCAGAGGCCAACGGGGCGCTTGTATGCTGTTCCCGCTCTAGATCTTGTATCAGCTTCATCTGTTATGAGAGGTACATTTTTGTTTTACAACTCAGTTGCTAACGTGTTGATTGATACGGGTGCATCCTATTCCTTTATATTTTTTGCATTTGCATCAATTTTGGGGTTGGAGTTGGCACAGTTAGCATCTCCTAACTGTGTGGAGTCACCTATAAGTGGTGAAGTTATTCTGAAACAGGGATGGCAGGGTTACGATATAGAGGTCGCTGGTCGTCGACTCTCATTTGCATTTGTTTTGCTTGATATCATTAGCTTTGATGTTATTTTTGGTATGGACTGGTTATCGTTATACCGGGCTGTTATAGATTGCTACCGTCAGAGGGTTACTGTATGTACCTTGAGCGATGATTACTTTTATTTCTTAGGGGATCAGGTGGATAGAGTCTTATCACCGGTGTATGATCCGCGTGGACGGAGTGAACTTAGGTGTCTTCTTGCTAGCTTTTTGAGCAGTGAGTGTGATGAAGTTCGAGTTGAGCTACCAAGAGTGGTTTGTGAGTACTCGGATGTCTTTCCTAAGGATCTTACTAGTTTACCACCTCATCGAGAGATCGAGTTTTCTATTGATCTAGTACCTAGCACGGCACCGATCTCCATAGCATCGCATCGTTTTGCGCCAGCCGAGTTGAGCGAGTTGAAGATTTAGCTCCAGGAATTACTAGATAAGGGTTTTATTCACCCTAGTACTTCGCCTTGGGGAGCACCGGCTCTCTTTGCTAAAAGAAAGATAGAGCCTTGCGACTCTGTATTGATTACCGAAAGTTGAACCGGGTTACGGTTAAGAACAAGTATCCAATGCTACGTATAGATGACCTGTTTGATCAGTTGAAAAGGTCTCGTTGTTTCTCCAAGATAGACCTAAGATCGGGTTACCATCAGTTGAGGGTAAAGGAAGAGGATATTCCGAAGACGGCATTCGATACGCAGTATGGCCATTATGAGTTTCTTGTGGTGCCTTTTGGGCTAACCAATGCCCCAGCTTTATTTATGGACTTGATGAACTGAATCTTTCGAGAATTCTTAGATCGTTTTGTGGTATATCTTGATTTACTCACCCTTTGAGGAGGAGCACGAGGAACACTTGCGAGTGGTGCTTAAGTTGCTTAGAGCCCATAAGCTGTATACTAAGTTCGAGAAGTATGAGTTCTGGCTAAAAGAGGTTAAGTTCTTAGGCCATGTAGTATTCGGAGAAGGGGTGACTATAGATTCATCCAAAATAGAGGCAGTTCAAGATTGGGCACAACCTAAGAATGTTTTCGAGATTCGTAGTTTCTTGGGGTTGACCGGGTATTACCGCCGGTTTGTGAAGGATTTCTCCATATTAGTTTCGCCTTTGACTAGATTGACGAGGAAATGAGTAAAATTTGTATGGAGTGAGACTTATGAAAAGTTGTTCTAAGAGTTTAAAGTTAGACTTACCACCGCTCCAGTCTTGATTATTCCGGAGAGGGGTTTGGGTTATTCAGTGTATTATGATGCCTCACGAGAGGGTTTGGGTTTTGTGTTGATGCAAGAGGGGAATGTAGTGGCCTATGGCTCACGGCAGTTGAAAACCCACGAGAGTAATTACCCTACCCACGACTTAGAGTTAGCAGCAGTGATTTTTAACTTAAAGATTTGGAGGCACTATCTGTATGGTGAGAGATTTGAGGTGTTTTCTGATCACAAGAGTCTGAAATATCTGCTTACACAGAAAGACTTGAATTTGAGGCAGAGAAAGTGGATAGAATTCATAGAAGATTATGATTTTGAGTTGCATTACCATCTGGGAAAGGCCAACGTTGTGGCCGATGCTCTGAGGAGGAAGTTTGTTAGTAGTGTGGCTTGTATTGCCATCTGGGAATAGGAGATGTTGGGTACTCTTAGGGAGTTTGACTTGCATTTTGGCGATTCTGTTGAATCTGCAACCTTGTTTTCTGTAGATGCACAACCTACACTTGTGAACCGAGTGTTAGAGTCACAGAAGGGTGATCTTGAAGTAGAATCCCTCCCGGAGAAGATCTCCAGTGGAAAGGTAGAGAAGGGTTTAATTGTGTATCCCGACCTGAGTGTGAGATACTGTGACCGCTTGTTTATACTGGAGTCTTGTCGAAAGGAAGTACTCCGAGAGTTTCACCATTCACCCCTTACGGTGTATCCAGGAGGCACGAAGATGTATCATGATTTGAGTCGCCAGTTTTGGTAGAGGGGTATGAAAAAAGATGTGGCAGTGTTTGTATCGAGGTGCCTTACTTGTCAACAAGTGAAGGCTGAGCATCAGAGGCCAGCAGGTTTGTTACAGCCCTTGCTTTTAGTTGAGTGGCAATGGGATAATGTCACGATGGATTTTGTTATGGGCCTTCCGAGGACTTAACGGGGTAGTGATGCCATTTGGGTAGTAGTTGACTGGTTAACCAAGTCGGCGCATTTTATTCCTATGAGCTTAAGTGATTCGGTGGACTATCTCGCCGACTTGTATATTAGGGACACAGTGACATTGCATGGGGTCTCTGTGTCAATTGTTTCGGATAGAGATCCACGTTTCACAGCTCGGCTATGGCAGAGTTTACAAAGTGCCTTGGGCATTAGACTGACTTTTAGCACGACTTACCATCCTTAGAGTGACAGGCAGTCTGAGTGTACTATTCATATCCTTGAGAATATGCTTCGAGGCTATGTCCTTGACTTCAAAGGGTCGTGGGAGAGGCACCTCCCCTTAGTGGAGTTTGCCTATAATAACAGTTTCCAGTTGAGTATTGATATGGCACCGTTTGAGGCCTTGTATGGACGATCGTGTAGATCTCCAATGTGTTAGACTGAGGTGGGTTATGCACCTTTATTAGGTCCAGAGTTGGTTCGGAAAATGATGAAGAAAGTTGTACTTATCCGTAAGAGGTTGGTTACAGCTCAGAGTCGCCAAAAGAGTTATGCCGATCGTAGGAGGAGACCTTTGTCTTTTGAGGTAGGTGATCACGTCTTTTTGAAGATATCACCTAAACGAGGTCTTATGAGATTTGGAAGAAGAGTGAGAAGTTATCCCCTTAGTTTATTGGCCATTTTGAGATCCTTGAGCAGATTGGGGAGGTTGCATATCGTTTGGCGTTACCGCCACAACTTTTCGAAGTGCATGACGTATTTCATATTAGTATGCTTCGGAAGTATGAGCCAGATCCATCGCATGTGTTAGATTGGAATGATTTAAAGGTAGATGAGGATGCCTCCTATAAGGAGAGACCGGTGAGAGTCTTGGATAGGCGGGACCAAGTCTTGCGAGGCAAGACAATTCCCTTGGTCAAAGTATTGTGGAAATATCACGGGGTTGAGGAAGCAACTTGGGAGCATGAATTGGAAGTCCGTGAGAAATATCCGAACTTATTTGTTGATATTTGAGTATATGTTGAGATTTTAGTTTTGTTTATAAACTATGAAAACATTGTATATGTTTTGAATTATGAAAGCATTGTATATGTTAAATACATTTCGGAAGTGCAAGTTGATTTGAACTCTATATATGTTGTTTAAGTTTTGAAAATGCAAACTTATCATAAACATTGAATATGTTTTGGAAATATGAGATGTACATCTTGAAAGTGGTTGGATTTCGGAAGATGCATATTGATGAATTATGTTGAATTATATATATTGTGAAATTTTTCTCTTGTGAATGGATGGAATGACTGGTATGTGGGTCATCGTAATGAGAATTGAATTTTAGCCATTTTGGAAATTTGTGAAATATGGTTTTGGAACATGATTTAAAATTTCAGGGACGAAATTCTTTATGAGGGGGAGGTTATGTTGGGCGTGTTTGGGACAGGTTGGTTGTTAGTTGGTCTAGATTGTTGTTGTCCAGATTTTGGCTTCTTCGCTCGAGCGAGATTTGAGAGTTCTCAATTTTCTTTTCCAGACGCAGAATTTCTGGGTAAGTGAAGTCCTTTGCTCAAGCGAGGCTTCTTGTGCTCGAGCGAGCGTGTGCGTCTGTAAAACTTCTGAAGCTTTGCATTCTGCGCTCGAGCGACGCTTTCTACGCTCGAGCGAGGTCATTTGTTGTGTCTGGTTGCTCGAGCGACAACTCCTTCGCTCAAGCGAGCCTCGTGTATATCAGTTCGTAGCAGAGCATTTTTACAGTACTTTTTTATCTCTTTTCTCACAAAAACCCTAAAATGGCCCATTTTCTCTCTAAAACCCAACTTCTCTCTACAAATCCCCTAGAATCTAAGGGTCTCTACTCTACTCCCTTTGAGAAAAAGGTAGAGCATCTCGTGGGTTTCCATTTGATCCGAAAAAGGTGGAGTTTGGTCATCTTCAAAGTTTCTTCCATTTGTCCTTTGGGCTTCTATACTTGAGATAGGGATATTCTATACCTTAATATGGCTTTTAACCTGGATATGTGTTGTTGTGTATAGACGTTGGGATTTGAGAGTGATTTTGAGTAAACTAGGGTTTGGGTTCAAAATTTAAAAGAGGGGTTTTCCATGTTGATCTATAAAAATGACTATGGGGCCTTGTGTATGGAGTTTCTCTAGTGCTAAAATGATGGAATCTAGCCATTAGGTTGAATTTGAGGAAAATGAGGAATTTGCCCTAAAATGAGTTAAATAATTATTTTGTATAATGATGAAATTAATATGGCAAATGTGAAATTGGGAGGATGTATGAATGAATGGTGTAGTTGGGTTTGTTAAATCACTCACCTATGGAAATTTGACTAATTATCTGTCATAAAGATTTTCTATCTGTCTAGAAATATCTGTTTTGGGCTATCGGTGGAGGATAGCTATGATTGTTGTAGAAATTGCATAAGGACTAGGTGAATTGAAACCTATCATTTAAATTATGTCATTACATATGACGGTATGATTGAAACATTAAATATGTGTTGTGCATAGTCATTGTATATGACGTTGTGTTAATACATTGTATATGTATAATTGTTTGGGAGGAGAAATGAGATGTACCCTATTTTTTGGGAGGAGATAGGGGATCGACTCCATTTAAAATTAAGTTGGCCAGAGTGTCCAGGGTGAAAGTCCCGAAATCTTGTGTACATATATGGATGCCAATTCCCTCAGATGGGAATTCCGTAAAATGGAAAAATAGAAATGTTGGAGTGATGAATGAATTGAATTGTGAACTATTGAGTTGTAGTCTCATTTTGGTTAATTAGATAATAATGAATTTGGTTAATTGATTAACTTGAAATGGATGAGTTGCAATGGATTGAGGTATGGTTATCTACATTGAATGATCATGGGAAGAATATAAGTTGGTTATGAATATTGAATTTTTATCTAACACTTATATCTTAGTTAAACTTCATATATTGTTTTAATTTATCTCTACTGCGCTTTGGCTCATCTTACTTGGGAAATTATTTTCAGGTACTGGTGACGTGCCACCTCCAAGAACATAGCTTGGAAGGACTAGGGCTGAAGCTTCTATTTTTGTTATGTTATGTTTAAATGCTCATTCAAGCCGAGGGCTGTACATGTATAGAGTTTAGGACTCTGTCTTTGTTGTAACCAAGTGATATATTGGAAAGATGTAAACTCGTAGGGCATTTATTTTGTTGTTATCAACTTATATTACATGCTGTAAATTCAAAATGAATGTTTGTAAATGTATAACACATGTAATATCTTTTTGTAATAGAAACTCTGATGAATGAAGTATATTATTTTATTATGTTTATAAATCTTATGTAATGGATTATTTTTATTTTATTTTAGAGGCGTTACAGTCACTAATTGTCAATTTTTAAAAACATATACTAAAAAATCATTACAAAAAATTATTTTTAACAAAGATTTTACTAAAACTTATTCTCAATAAGACTTGATAGGAATTAAGTCTAACTATTAAGACCTATTAAGACATTTTATTTTTTCACTATCATGCTTGGATGAATAATAAAGCAAATCACGTGAGAAAGGCACATAAATGAAATTTATTTTCATTTCTTTGTATTTGAAGGGACAACATTGGTATTATAATATTTTATAACAAATCAATTTATTTTTCATCAAATTTTAGAATTTTTGTGAGAAATCAAATTGGCTTAATAACGGAGTTCACTTTCTAACCATTTTGCATCCTTCCACTTTTTCTTACCCAACTTATTATGAACCAAACATTAAAAGAAGAGTTTTACTACTCATTTTTTTTTTTGTCATTTCCTAACAAATTATCCTATCCAAACATAATGTAAAATTTGAATTCAAAACCTCACACGACAAACAAATTTGTGCTATAGAATCATTATGCCAATGGTCCTAATGATGATAGCATTTGATCACTGCTATTATGTGAGGCCGGGCCACCCTACCCACCCACCATCATCTTCTCTGTAGGACTCTCTCGTGCCATTAATGAGTTCATTTCTCTCCTATACATAGTTACTTATCCTTTGTCTCTCTCACTCCAATCTCAGTCTTAAAAAAGAAAGAAGAATAATTTATTTACCCAAACAATGGATAGATTGATAGTGTTGTTGTTGTTGTCCATTTGTGTGATCCCAGCGCTTGTCAGCGCTCGCTACTTTGGGAACCCACTTCTAGTCCGAGGCCGCGTCTACTGTGACACTTGCCGTGCTGGTTTTGAGACTGACGCCACCCCTGGCATCCCTGGTACACCCCCAACCAACAATAACTGACATATGTTATGTGTCAACAAATGTTATCCTTCGGTTATTTGTCATTCATTTCACGCCATTGTTTTTTGTTAAATTTGAGGCTCAACTACTTTTTTTGGGTTTGGGTTCAGGACAGAATTAGGGAGGAAGTAGTGTATAGTAGTGTATTGGAGGACTGATATTGTTACCTCGGGTCAAGGACCTAATTTCATCTGATTTCTGGAAAATAAGATTACGCCGAGATTGGGAGCATAATTAAAGGCTTCTATATCATATTATCCTGTTCTAGGTAGGCTCTGTTTGGAGTCATGTAGCACCTTCCTAATAATCTTTTCCATATTTTTGTTTTACTATTATAATGTGCCTATCCTAATCCAATTGTGCAGTGTTATTTCTTTTATATTTCTTAAAAATGGAAGATGAAAATACTATTTGTTGGTCCATCATGATAGAGGCAGACACGAAAAAAAAAAAAATCCAAATTTTTGCAGATGAATTTTTGAGAGGGGGTGCTTTGTCTTGTTTACTTATTTATTTATTACAAAGGGGGTGTTTTGTCTAAGAAAAGCATTTGTACAGTAAGAAAAATCGCCCTGTATTTTGCCTTCTTCCCAATGAATTGCTATGTGTGCTTTGTGTTGAGGGACTTTGCCCACCATTCGTACCTTAAAAAACCGTTTAAATTTTCCTTCAAACGTTCCTTTGTGTACTTTAGAGTTATTGGTTATTCAAAGATATATTGATTGACCATATGGTATTGTGCTTCCTAGGTGCCAGGGTAAGAATTGAGTGCAAGGACAGGGAAACTTTGCAGCTTAAATACAGCATTGAGGGGGTGACTGACTCAACCGGAACATATAATATCATGGTCACCGGTGACCGTGGGGACGATCTTTGTGATTCAGTGCTTGTTAGCAGCCCAGAGTCTGATTGTGCTGAAGCAGACCCCGGGCGTGACCGCTCTCGTGTTATCCTCACCCGCTACAACGGTATCAATTCAGACACCCGCTTTGCAAATGCCATTGGATTCTTCAGGAATGAGCCCATGTCAGGATGCACCCAGCTGCTCCAGAAATATCAGGAAACCGATGATTAGGATAATTGTTGTTGTTGTTGTTTTTTTTTCACAAAACATTTAGTCTGAATGGTGACAGCTACTTGATGATGGTATTGTATCTGTGTTTCATTAATTGTGGTTTTTTAAAAACGAAGCTTGTTATTGTTCATTTCAATTATCTCTACTACTGATAATGCAATATAAGTTGAGGAATTAAAAGTCACGAAATTGTAGATTTGATCATTTCAATAACCTCTCCTCCTGAGGAGAAGGCCTTCGAATTTTTAATATACAGTAATAAATCAACCTCATTTATTCCAATAGTTTCAGTTTCATATTCAGATTAGATGAATGGGAACCTCGAAAAATTCTTGGGTGCAGACGGGGTATCATGTGGCATGCCACACTGTGCCTTCAACCAATTACAAATATCATGGCTTCTCATGTTGTCTCCCATCACCCAACGCATAAATATAGTCCTAATTTTCTCAACCAATGAAAGAAGAGAAAGGTACCACATGTCACCCACCAAGGATCCTCTAGAGTGTTTTTTTCTTAAAATTTCCTAAAGTGGTATATTGTGTGGTTGAGATTTAATGCTAAAAAATTAATGTAACTTGTCATTAAATCTCAATCACACAATGCACCACTCTAGAAAATTTTAAGAAAAAAAAACTCTAGAAGATCCTTGCTCCATGTCACCTACCTGCCAAAAAATTCTCGGGAACCTCAAGACACCTAATTGTAGGTAGAGGTGTCGGGGTCAATATAACCACCACAGCAAGGCCAAGACTGGGCGGAGCTTCCCTTTTGGGTCCAAACCAGCTTAGGGTCATAGACATAGGCTGAACCCAACTAGTCTAGTAGAATGGGTCAAATACACCTAGGGTGAAGACGTGGGCCGAACACACTCAGCCACATCAACATGGGCCCAACGGCTGACTGAGCCCAACCTGCTCAAGGAATCACTGTGGGCGGAAACCACACGCGTTACTTTGGCATGCTCAATCCAGGTCGAGCCCGTTAAGGCTGAGCATCAAGATACACATTATAAGTTTAATATTCGTAACTTTACCATCAAATGTCAATACATAACAAACATTCATAAATTTCATCATAAAAAAATCAGAATTTCTTACGTTGTACTTTTTTGGTGTGCACGTCATAGATTTCTCCACTAAACTAATAGTGTATTTACTAAGGCCTTATTTAGGATGTGCTAGAATAACAAATATTTATTTTTTTTATTTTATATGAATCACATCAATTTTTATTTAAGTCACATTATTTTTTTATTATATTTTACATCTTTTCATAAAAAGATAAAAAGTGATTATTTCAAATGTAAGAAATACATTTTAAGATTTGAGCAATAAATAAAATAATTTTTATGGGTTATTAAGGACAGTCCAAGCTGAACTATTCACTAACGGTTTCAACCTTAATGTGTACTCTCCGAAAGATGTGGCTACAAATCCTAGTCTCCTTCAACATAACACGAAATTAGAGAAGAAAAAAAAAAGCAGAAATAAAAAAATAAAAATAAAAAAGGGTTAAATGAAAAAGGGTTATTGAGGGGAAAAAAAGTTAAAGAAAATACATCCCATCGCATGAAAAGATCATCAAATCTAGACTTTCTTTGTTCTTCTTTCATGTTTCTTGCAGGTCACAAAAGTGCAAATTTGAGTAGGGCAACCCCCCAACAGGGTGTGATCCATATTTCAAGATTGATTGAATTGAATAATACATGTTTGTATGTAATTCCAATGGTGTAATGTTTCTTTGGCAAGTTTGCATCATAAATGAATGAATGAATGAATGTCTTCTTCGATATGGGGTTCGAAATCAGATGATAAAGCCGATATGACTAAAGCGGCTATCATCATCACACCACCAACTACTCCGGATAATTCTGTCAAGAATGAAAAGAAAAAAAAGGTATCGTTTATCATCGTTTAATTTTTTATTTTTTTTAATCAAGCCGATTTATTATTTAATTATTTCTTCCCGTTAATGTAAATCAACAAATATGTTGAGTTATTGATATATTTTTGGGATTATAGTCTGTCATTCCGAAGATTTTTGGGTCCAAGGGAAATGGGAGAGAAAGCTCAGATGATGATGTATCGCAATCAGATGAAGCTGTCCATGGTTCCTCTCTCCCCTTTTTTTTTTTTTTTTTTTTTTGAATTAGCGAAAAGAAAGCTTTATTAATAAAATTCAATGTACATATTAAACACTGACATTCTCTCTCTGGAAGTTTTTAATGCATTTAAATGCCATAATTAGGAGTGTTTAGGAAGAGATTTTTTTGAATTAAAATAACACTAAATGATAAAATAAATTAAAATAATTAACAAAATAAAATGTTATATCAGATTCATAATTATTTTATTTTTTCTCACAAACATTATATTCAATTATAAAAAAATTTAATCATCTTTCTAAATACAAATATTTTAATCTATTAAAATAGTTAAAAATTAGAATAGCCAATTAAAATAATCTCAAATGAAACCTAAGTTTCATTGTGATGTAATTTTTTGTTTGGCTGTTGGGGGAACAGATTTGGATAATAAAATTGCATCAAGAAGGAAAGCATTCCTCGAAGCATATCCTACCATTAGAAAAAGTTTATCAGGTAGGGTTCCTCAATTGGATTGTGTAATTTGTGTTTGGTATCCGCAATTAACATTTTTTTGTCATTGTCCATGTGCATAATATCACTATCATCACATTTTATATATTATCTTCTACTCCTAATGAGTCAACTCCCTAATTATATTATTTAGGAAAAGAGTAATATATATATTTGCGTATAAATAAAAATTAAAAATTCAAGCAACAATTATTAACAATTAGTGAAAAAACTTAATATAATTATTTTTGCCCCTAAAATTATTGATTTTGTATAAATAAACAGTATTATATGTAGTCCCTATATGTTTTTCTTTCTGCCATTTTGGTTCCTATAATTTCAATTCATTCAAACTTGACTTTGAATTTATAATTTTGTCTTAATTTGGTTTAATTGATTACAATTATTAGTGTTTTTTGATGAAAAATGTGTACATAAGTGGCATATGTTATGCTTTTATATACAAAATTATAAACCTATTCAATTCAGTGAGTTAACCTCAACCAACTTAGTGATAATTTTTCTTTAAAAACCTTAATCAGTATTATCAATTAGACTAAATTGATATAAAATTTATCAAAATTAAGCTAATTAAAATTATGTGGACTAAAATGATATAAGAGATAAAATGCAAGGACCCTAATAATTATTATTTATTGAATTAACTTCAAAGTGATTATGAAAGAGTCTGGAGTGTCTCAGTTGAGTATTCCAATTGAACGGTCCACCTATTTTGGGTCTGTCTTGATAATTCAAATCGTTCAATGTGTAGGCTCATTGAATACTTTATCCCTGTAAAAAATCAGGGTGATCAGATATTAATATCCATTTGATCATATCATATTTGTGTCAATAATTTATTTTTAAAATCGTACCTACCGTTGACACAAAATTCATTTGATTAAATGTTTATCAATATCTGATTAATATGATTTTTTGTAGAGATAAAGTGATTGACGAGTATTACACATTAAACGATTCGAATCATTAATATGAGCTCCGGGATGAGCCCATGGAGGCCCAAGAGTACACTCCATTTCGATTTTGGGCCGAAGAAAAACCACTTCAATTATCAAATTGTGAGTGAATTTTCAAAAAATAATGAAGAATATTTGACCTACGGAAAAGTAAAGGGCTCAAGACACCACATGAGCTTTGATTTATAGTATGGTAAGTGTAGTATATAATTCAAATATATATATATTATATATATGTATGGTTAGGCCATGTTTTGAGAAGACTAAATAAGTCCATATTTTTTTATCTTTTTTGGGTCACATCAATTAACATCTCCTCTCTACTTTTCTACACATTTTTTTATAAAAAGTTAAAAAGTACACTTATTTAGAATATCACAAACAAACCCTAAGTATATAATATAAATATACATATATATATATATATATATGTAGGCTTGGTTTGGCTATGTGAATTAGGTTGGGTTGAGACTAAATTAGTTATTAAAAGATAAAATAAAGTTAAAAAGTTAATAAAACGAAATGTCACATTTAAATCATAATCATTTCACTTTTTCTCTAATAAAAGGTTTAAAAAAAAAAACTAAAATAATCAACCCAAACAAACTTTTTAATGCCAACTAAAAAAAATCTCAACTCTAAAAAGCCAACTAAAATTTTTGGGCAAATTACAAACACCCCCCTCGAGATTTGGTGAAAATACAGATTCCTCCCTAAGGTTTGAGAAATTACAAATTATCCCCTGAGGGTCAAATTTTCATAACAAATTTACATATATATATATATATATATGTAGGCTTGGTTTGGCTATGTGAATTAGGTTGGGTTGGGGCTAAATTAGTTACTAAAAGATAAAATAAAGTTAAAAAGTTAATAAAACGAAATGTCACATTTAAATCATAATCGTTTCACTTTTTCTCTAATAAAAGTTTTAAAAAAAAAACTAAAATAATCAACCCAAACAAACTTTTTAATCCCAACTAAAAAAAATCTCAACTCTAAAAAGCCAACTAAAATTTTTGGGCAAATTACAAACACCCCCTCGAGATTTGGTGAAAATACAGATTCCTTCCTAAGGTTTGAGAAATTACAAATTATCCCCTGAGGGTCAAATTTTCATAACAAATTAAGAGAAATTAGGGGGGAATCTGTATGAAAATAAAAACCTCAGGGGACAATTTGTTATGAAAATATAAACCTCAGGGGGCGGGATGTAATTTTCAAACCTTATAGATGATTCTGTATTTTTACCAAACCTCGAGGAGGTGTTTGTAATTTGCCTTTTTTTGTTGCCAAACCACAACATAATATAGATAAAATATTTATTGGTGGGCCAGTTTTCTAATTGAATCTTTGTGTAATGGGTGCAAGCCACGCACCCATTAAACTGAAAGACTAAAATCTTCATTATCTGCTTGGTTTGTATGATATTTGGTAGCTTACCTAACAAAAGACTTAGTGTGATTTGATTGTTTCCATCATGTAAACATAAATTGGATGTAAAATACAGAAAATTTTCTATTGTTGATAGATATTGACCCTCTGGGGCTTTGTCATTGAAAAGATGAATATTATCAGAATTTGATATGGAAAAACAAAACCATGGTGTATTAATTTGCTAATCTAGTCTCAGAAAGACACCGCAGTGTGGGGATCGAAGGGCTGAACCTGTCAAACTTTGAGCAGTCAATGGCACCAGCAACAACTGTAATTCAAGATTTCCGGTATATATATGAACTGTCGTTTTTATTCCGTTTTTATTACGTCCATGTTATCTTAGGTTAACAACAATGTGATTTGGGATTGCAGGATATTTGTTGGAACATGGAATGTGGGTGGAAAAGCTCCCCATCCTGAGCTTAACCTTGAGGATTTCTTGCAGGTTGAGGGCTCTTCAGATATATATGTTTTGGGGTATTTATGATGATTAACTCACAACATTTTTCCACTTCAACGTTTTTAGTAATACAAATAAAGAAAATTATACGTCACGCGTACTAAAATTTTTGTTTTGTGTTTTGGTGTATAATAATTCAAGATTTCAGGAAATAGTTCCTTTAAGCGCAGGAAACGTTCTGGTGATCGAGGACAACGAGCCTGCAGCGAAATGGCTTGCGCTCATAAACCAAGCACTTAACAAACCAAGTCATAATGACTCTATTAACTCTAGTGCTTCAGGCAGTGGTACATCAAAGCACTCTAACAATTCAAAGGAATCAAAGTCCAACTTCTTCCGGAAGCCTTCTCTCAAAGTACTTAGTCGGAATCTGAGGGCAGATAACGGGCTTCTCAAGGCCTGCAACTGCCATTTGAACACACAGGTCTCAAACAGGCGGAGGCCGAGAAAGCTTAGTGATCCCAGTGCTTCTTCTCTAGTCCAGCGTGATTCAAGTGTCGATGAATTCCTCTCCATTGCAGAATTAGCTACTACCTCGCTAGACACGACCGCCATGAGTTACCGGCTTATAGCATGCAAGCAAATGGTGGGAATCTTTCTCTCAATTTGGTCTCGGAAAGAACTGGTGCATCACATTGGCCATCTCAGAGTCTCCAATATTGGAAGAGGAATCATGGGTTGTCTTGGCAACAAGGTTTGTTCAATTGAATGTTACTTACTACTAGGTGCATGCATCCCCCCTTGGTTTCACCCTCTATGAATGTGAAGTCAATACTCAATTATTCAACATTGAAATTTAAGGGGATAGATGGCACACATTTATTTATTTTTATAGAAAAAAGAGTAAATTATAATTGAGATTTGTTTAAAATATAAATTGCCTTTTAAAATTACATTATGCCAATTTGAAGTTTTTAATTTCATAATAAATGGTCCATTTTATTAATAAATTATCAAGTCAATAAACAGTTTTTAATGAGTGGAAAGAACTCAAATGAGTTGGTGTATATAATTGAGAGAATTCAAATGAGTTGGTTTTATATTGTTGTGTTCCAGGGGTGTATATCAATAAGCCTGTCATTGCACCAAACAAGCTTTTGCTTTGTTTGCAGTCATTTGGCTTCTGGGGAGAAGGAGGGAGATGAGCTAAAGAGGAATGCAGATGTAGCTGAGATCCTAAAAAGCACACAATTCCAAAAGATCTGCAAAAATCCAAATCGGAAAATCCCAGAAAGAATTATCGATCATGAGTAAGCACTTCGATCACCACCTTCATTCAGATTTCCATATATCCAAATCACAAAAATTACATAAAGGATAGGCTATGCTTACTATAATTTTCATTTACAATCTTATATGACACTTTATCTACTGCAAACTGTACCCTGCCCTCTGTTTTTTTATTTGTGAAAAACAACACTCTTTGTTTTCAATTTTCAAAATTCACTTTTAGAAAATTCAACTTGTTCGTTTTTCATATATATTTTTTATTTTCACTGAATTTTTTTAATATTTTAAGAAATTATTTTAATTTTTAGACACACATAACATAAAGGCACTTAGAAAGTATAACATTTGTGAAAAAAATCTTTAAAAAATTCACTAAATGTCAAAAATACAAAAAAATACAAAAATTCAGTATATTTTTTTTTGTATTTTTGTGTATTGATTAATTTTTTAAAATATTTTTTTACAAATAATTTAATATTTAGATACATCTAAGTAAGGTACATCTAAAAAAATTTAAAAATTACTTAAAATTTAAAAAATATTCACTAAAAATAAAATAAACACGAAAAATAAAAAATTCAATTTTTAAAAGAGTAAAACCAAACACACCGTAGTTTTAAATCTCTCTTTTTCTTTCATTCATCTTATCTATTTGTCAGTGGCCTGCCCTATGTTTTTTTATTTGCTTGGTTAGAGTTTTTTAAAAACACTTTTCAGAAAATTTTATTTTTTTATTTTTTGTATTTTTTTATTTTTATTGAATTTTTTTAATATTTTAAGTAAGTTTTTTTTAAATTTTTAGACATACTTTACATAAATATACCTAAAAAATAAAAAAATTATGAAAAATACCTATTAAAAATTTACTAAATACTAAAAATATTTAAAAAAATACGAGAATTCAATATTTTTTTTCTTGTATTTATTAATTTTTTAAAATATTTTTTTATAAATTTTTTACTTTTTAAATACATATAAATAAAGTACATCTAAAAAAATAAATAAAAAATAAAAAATTTAAAAATATTTATTAAAAACAAAAAGAAAAACATAAAAATTAAAAAATTTAACTTTTAAAAAATTTAATTCAAAAAATTCAAACCAAATTATTCTTGAATTTGTCAAAGACGAAAAGGTGTTTGTGGAAGTTTTGAGTGGGCAGAGTCAGAGATGAAAAGATGTTTGTGGAAGTTTAGAGTTGGGTAGGTTGAAATGTAGGATGGAACGCAGGTGTGTGAGGGATGTGAATGTATTTATTTGTGCCATTTTGAGAAGAGATGAAAAACGTCACGTTTTTGTTCATGGACGAAAAACGCTAAGTTGCTAAAAACGCCAGAACTTGTATTTAGGAGGTCACAAAAAGTTGTCTTGTGAAATTACCTAAATACCCTCCATGTTAATAAATAACTTAAAATTTCAAAGTTTGGCAAGGATATATTGGTCATTTTATTTTGATTTGATGCTATAAATAAATATTAAACCAAAAAGTAAAAAAGTTAATTTTTTACCAACTTCTCAATTCACCTCCAAAAAAACCAAAAAACTTGATAAAAAATCAAAAGTCAGTTTTTTACCAACTTTTCAAAACACCTATTAAATCAACTAAGGTCAAGTTTGACAAGTTCATAAAAAGTCAAAAAGTCAAAAAATTATTCAAAAAATTATAAAATTAACTCTATTCACCAAAAGTCAACAATTACAGCTGCACAACTCTCAATCTTAATTTTTCCCTATACACTAATTTATATAATTTTTTAATACACATTTTTGCATAAAAAGTCAAAAAGTTAACCCAAACATTTATATTTTTTTTCCTTAATTTTTTTGTCTAAATAAATAAAAAGTACACTTATTTAGGACATCCCAAATAACCCCTAAATTTTATGTGCAGAACAAAAAGAAAAACATAAAAATTAAAAAATTTAACTTTTAAAAAATTTAATTCAAAAAATTCAAACCAAATTATTCTTGAATTTGTCAAAGACGAAAAGGTGTTTGTGGAAGTTTTGAGTGGGAAGAGTCAGAGATGAAAAGATGTTTGTGGAAGTTTAGAGTTGGGTAGGTTGAAATGTAGGATGGAACGCGGGTGTGTGAGGGATGTGAATGCATTTATTTGTGCCATTTTGAGGAGATGAAAAACGTCACGTTTTTGTTCACGGAAGAAAAACGCTAAGATGCTAAAAACGCCAGAACTTGTATTTAGGAGGTCACAAAAAAAGTTGTCTTGTGAAATTACCTAAATACCCTCCATGTTAATAAGGTCAAGTTTGGGAAGACTAAATAAGTGCACTTTTTGACTTTTTATGAAATATGGGTTGGATTTGGGTTGGGTTGGGTTTGAAGTGATGTGTTAGAGAGATGATGTGACTTAAATAAAATGTTGTGACTTAAATAGGATAGTGGCTTTTTGACTTTTTAAATTTTTTGGGGATGCCAAACTTGGCCTAAATAACCTAAAATTTTAAAGTTTGGCAAGGGTATATTGGTCATTTTATTTTGATTTGATGCTATAAATAAATATTAAACCAAAAAGTAAAAATGTTAATTTTTTACCAACTTCTCAATTCACCTCCAAAAAAGTCAAAAAACTTGATAAAAAGTCAAAAGTCAACTTTTTACCAACTTCTCAAAACACTTATTAAATCAACTAAGGTCAAGTTTGACAAGTTCATAAAAAGTCAAAAAATTATTCAAAAAATTAAAAAATTAACTCTATTCACCAAAAGTCAATAATTACAGCTGCACAACTCTCAATCTTAATTTTTCCCTATACACTAATTTATACAATTTTTTAATACACATTTTTGCATAAAAAGTCAAAAAGTTAACCCAAACATTTATATTTTTTTTCCTTAATTTTTTAGTCTAAATAAATAAAAAGTACACTTATTTAGGACATCTCAAATAACCCCTAAATTTTATGTGCAGAAGTTTCTAGAGACCAAATTTAAGTTTTGCCAAATTTAAATTTTAATAGTATGAATAATCCATGGTTGAGAATTTGCCACATTATAAAAACAAATGGTAAGAAAAGTATTGCTTGATTATATATTATTGTCTTTACTTCCTTTTTATTGGGTTTCTAATTAGTAATTATATATTACCATCTTTCTTGTGTCTAACAATGATTGCAGTCGAGCAATTTGGTTTGGCGACTTAAATTATCGGGTATCTTTGAGCTACGAGGAAACAAGGCTTTTGTTGGAGGATAATGATTGGCAGTCCCTCCTAGAGAGAGATCAGGTTTGTTGTTTATGTTACAAAATCAATTTGTAAAAATAGGGTCCAACTTAGTTTCTCTTTTGTTTTCTCTCTGTTGGATTGCATGCTATCTAGCATTTGCTTTGTGGATAGCTCGATGCTCTTCTTTAATCATGCTTTTTATATGCTTCACCTCATTTTTTTGATCGACAAAAATCTTTTGTTAGATGATTAATACTTTGAAGGAGTTGAACTTTCAATATACCAATGCACCTATCTCTTAGTCAATGGATTTATATAATTTTGATCTTAGCGTTGTATATTTTAATGGTAAAAACTAGCTACTTACAAAGTCAGTCACCACTACATTTGGGTCATAAACCATTTAAGCCTCCGTTTGGGAAGTGAGTTGACTTTTTGGCTTTTTGGTTTTTTTGACTATTTTACCCTGGACTAAAAAGTTTGGTTTGGGAAGGGCTTTTTGGCTTTTTTAAATTTTTTTGTGAGAGAATAATGTAATGATTATAGGTTGGATGTGATGTTTTGTTTGTTATGGCTAAAATAGCCTATTTTATTTTTTGTGGCTAAAATAGCCAAAAAAATCTGAAAAAGCCCTTGCCAAACACAGAATTATGTGTTCTTTAGTTGTTCATTTGATAAAGTAATGGCCCTTTAATTGGGAATCTCATATTTTGATCTTTCTCGCTGGGATGCTGCAATTTTAATTGAAACAATTTCATGGCGATGCCTTATGAATGCAATGTAAGATCAATCAAAGGAGGCATCCGTTTGTTTTCGAGCTTTTGATTTATTTGAAACATACGCCAACCCAGTTGAGATATGCTTTATGAGTAATGATGCTTTTTGCCTAAACTTTTTGTGTTGTTTGATGTATTGTTGTAGTACTCTTTATAGTTGGATTCACATTTTTTTTTTTCTAGTAACAAATTTTTTCTTTAGCCCAAAGTACTCTGCTTGGTAGATCACAAAGTATGGATTTTACATTTGCTTAATATTGATGGAGATGGAGATTTTTACACACAAACTTGGAAATTTTTGTTTTAGTTTGTTTATCTTGATTAATCAATTTTGTCGAATAATTTTAAAGCGTAATGCTTGAAATTGTTTAATTGACCCTTTCTTAATTGTTGAGCGCAGTTGAATATGGAAAGAGAAGCAGGAAGAGTGTTTAATAGGTGGAATGAGGGAAGGATCTTCTTTGCCCCAACTTACAAGTACTCACACAACTCAGATTCCTATGCTGGCGAGACTGTCAAATCCAAGAAAAAAAGGCGAACCCCAGCATGGTCTCTCTCTCTCTTCCTATCCCTCTCTCTCATAAAACACACACAAGAGGGTACTAGAAAGACTGAATTGCATTTTTTGAATAACAAAATATTATATATGTCAACTGGTGGTGATATTTTGGTGGTCTTCTTGTTTATTTTTTATCCACATTTTTTTTATAGGGGTTGAGTATTAAACGTGATTAATTACTTAAAATTGGAAGTCTTGATCGGTTTAATTGGATGTTAAATTTCAGGTGTGATAGGATATTATGGCATGGTAGCGGCATTGAACAATTGTCATATATTCGTGGGGAATCTAGATTCTCGGATCATAGACCGGTTTGTGCAGTCTTTGCTATCGAGGTAGAGAAAAGGAGTCTAAGCAAAAAGTTTAGAAAGGGTTTCTCTTGTGCCACCAGATTCGAATTTGAAGAATGTATACCACAAAGGCATAGTTTCTATGACTTTTAATCGAGTCCTCAAAACTTGTAAATATATATAGGGTTTTTTTTTTCGAGAGTCTTGGGATGAAATTAAGAAGGATCACTTAATATTAGTTCTTGACTAGATAAATCTTTGTATTTGTTTTTCTCCCTTTTTAAAAGCAATAGAAAATATATAACCAAAGATTTCAAACATGCAACAAGGAAATTAACTGATTGCAATCAAAAGCCAAGTTTAAGAAGTATTTTGTGAGTGATTTCATTTTCAGTAATGATTCAAATTCTCACAAAATATCATCCCCATCACCCGCACTCATTTGTGATTGGTCCAAATGTTTATGTTTTTTTAAAAATAAACAAAAATCAGTTTATAAAATTTTTGTAAATATAAACTGAAAACGTAAACGTTACCAAACACACCCTATATATGTCAACTGGTGGTGATATTTTGGTGGTCTTCTTGTTTATTTTTTATCCACATTTTTTTATAGGGGTTGAGTATTAAACGTGATTAATTACTTAAAATTGGAAGTCTTGATCGGTGTAATTTGATGTTAAATTTCAGGTGTGATAGGATATTATGGCATGGTAGCGGCATTGAACAATTGTCATATATTCGTGGGGAATCCAGATTCTCGGATCATAGACCGGTGTGTGCTGTCTTTGCTGTCGAGGTAGAGAAAAGGAGTCCAAGCAAAAAGTTTAGAAAGGGTTTCTCTTGTGCCACCAGATTTGAATTTGAAGAATGTATACCACAAAGGCATAGTTTCTATGACTTTTAATCGAGTCCTCAAAACTTGTAAATATATATAGGGTTTTTTTTTTCGAGAGTCTTGGGATGAAATTAAGAAGGATCACTTAATATTAGTTCTTGACTAGATAAATCTTTGTATTTGTTTTTCTCCCTTTTTAAAAGCAATAGAAAATATATAACCAAAGATTTCAAACATGCAACAAGGAAATTAACTGATTGCAATCAAAAGCCAAGTTTAAGAAGTATTTTGTGAGTGATTTCATTTTCAGTAATGATTCAAATTCTCACAAAATATCACCCTCATCACCCCCACTCATTTATGATTGGTCCAAGTAAAAAAAAAAAATAAAAAAAAATACAAACACATCATTAATCTATATAACTGTAGAAGTGGTGGAGCCTCCCAAAAAGACATCTCAAACATTTTCCTTACATTTTTCATCTGAAGCAAATAAGTCATTCATAGTCTGCGTAGAGTAGTGTCGGTACTATTTTTCTCGTTTGATTGCTACACTTTGAGACAAAATTCCAATTCATAGGCTGTGTTTGGTAGTTGTCTTTGTAGAGAAGTGTCGGATCTATCTCCGAATGGGATCATTTGTCTCCATCATTACAACATAATTCATTAGCTACATCTACTAGTGTGCTATTTCCAATTCCAAAGCGAGGGAACAATCATGAATCAAGATACTCTCCTTAATCTCTCTCTTTGATTCTTTGTTTGTTGGGTTAATAAGCTCACTTTTGAGTCTAATTTCAATAATTTAAACTGTTCATATTTTAAAATTTTTTAAATATATCATACCTGTAAAAATTCAAGTTGATCAAATATCAAAAAGTATGTATTCAAAAAATTGTTAATTAAATTTTTTTTAAAAAATAGTTTTTAGTTCTATGATCCGAACACGTAGTTTCTGATATCTGATCAATTTGATTTTTTACATGTATGATATACTTAACAAATCTTAAAATGTGAACGGTTCAGATTATCGAAATTGGGCCCAAAAGTGGGCCCAATGACTCAACAAGTAAGGAGTCAATGAGAGAATTTTGATTCAACAATCATAGGAATAGGTATTTTTGAATGGGATCATTTGTCTCCAATTTTTTTATTTTTTTTATTTTTAATTAAGCGGTTGGTTTAGTGGACAAAACTTAGAATTTAAAGATATACTTCATTTAGGTTTCAAGTTCAATACTCATTAGTATCAATAAATTTCTTGGGACTTTGTCTTGATCTACTTTAAATGGAGCCCCCTCCAGGCGCTACGTAAGTGAATGGTGGGATTGATAAACTCCTTGGAGCCATGTCTTGTCCTATTTTAAATGGCCCCTCGTAAGTAAACTTCTTGGGGCATGTCTTGTACTACTTTAATTAGGGCCTTGTAAGTGAATGGTGGGATTGATTCTGGAATTAGTTGAGGTGCATAAATTGGACTGGATACCCAATTTTAAAAAAATAAAAATAAAAATAAAAATTCTCTTTTTATTATAGGCTACGATGTGTTGAAATAACTATATTTTAATTGGGATTTGGCAAATCATTGAATGGAGAGTGTTGAGAACAAGAAATAGAAAAAATGTTATATCTCCTATCGTATGGAACAAGAAGGGACTTGTTATTGATGGTATCTCAGTTGTTCCTTCTTTATTTTGGAGCTCTTATAATGTAGTGTTACATCATCACAAAAATCTCTTATAAAAATATATTTGGGATATTTACTAGCCAGTCCCATTAAATGAAATTAATTACTCATAAGTCATGTTGACCTTTTAAATACACCATTAAGTCCTTAACTGCCCATATTACCCTCACTACACCTACCAACACCATTAAGTTATTCTCTGTTGTCATCAATGGTGCTCGTATCAACTACCGTCCTTGTCCTCCTCTCTTGCTGCCATCATCACTCACCTCACACCACTGTTATCCTCCCTCGTTGATTGTCATCGATATCACCATTGTTGCCACAATCCTTCATTACCAATCTATTGTCTTTGATGACGAACTTCGTCGATGGCTTCAGATCTAGGTTATTTCAATGCAGATCTACTATCTTTAGCTCCAATCTGGTACTGTACATGGTTTCCAGTGAGATCAAGACTTTTTAAAGACCATCGTTGCCTCCACTGTCGTCATTGCCAACGACCTCAATCGACATCTTCTTTCACTTTAATCATTGTTTCCACCTCCACCGACGTCTTTACCTCCACCGCCACTGACGTCTTTGCCTCCACATCCACCGTCGTTGCCGACCATTACCGCCTCTACCTCCACAGTCATCGTCGCCTCTACCTCTAGATCTAGGATCTAGGCTCTTTGTCGCAGAGTCTTCTCTCTCTCTCTCTCTCTGTGTGTATATTGGGGAAGATCCGAGTGATAAATCTGTTTAAACCAGTGATAAATTCAGTGATAAATTTGTTTAAACCAGTGATAAATTTGTTTAAATTAGTGATAATCAATGATAAATTTGTTTAAACCAGTGATAAATCAGTAATAGATTTGTTTAAACCAGTGATAAATTTGCAGTGCTGAGTCTGGGGATAAAAATGAAAAACATTGTATGATATTTTTGGGTAGAACCTACTGGGTAATAAGACCAGTCTATGGGACTGGCCCATAACTCCTCCAATATCTTTTCATAATCTTTGATTGATAAAAATCTATTCACTTATACTGCAGTCGATCAAAGTATGAAGAGGTGTTTTGGAGCTCTTATAATGTAGTGTTACATTTTCACAAAAATCTCTTATAAAAATATATCTTTTCATAAACTTTGACCGATAAAAATCTATTCACTTATACTACAGTCTATCAAAGTATAAAGAGGTATTTTTAAAGGAGGTTTTCATAGAAATAAATCATTTTCCAATATATTATTAATCTTATATTTTTAGATCATTTAACACGGTGGTCGGGTGATTATTTAAGTTGTTTATATAAACATTTATTTAGAAAGTTTATGCTAAAAAAAAAAATTAGGTTTGAGTCATTTCGAGTTAATGATGATTAACTATCCAAAATATAGAGCATGATATGAGTTTAGGCTTGATATAATATAAGTTTAGAAAATGGACTTGCATTTTCATTTTTATTTTTCTTATTAATGTTGTCCAAAATGTGTATTTAAATAAAAATAAACATATTCATATTTAATTAATTTTAAATTATAGAATAAGAAATTATGAAATTAAATCATACTAAAGATTACGACTTAATAAACAGAAATATATAACAAAATAAAATACTGAAATAAGACAAGGAAGCAAACCAGTGTAATCTCCTAAGGAAAATAAAGTATTACAAATTACATAAGAATCTATTTGTTAATCATATGAGAAACATATAATCTATTTTAAGATTGTTGTATAAAATGTATAATCAAATTAAATATGCAGATTCATACATGAAATCATAGAACTACTTTATGTAGGAGATTACAAATTGAAGCACAAAAATATGCAAAACATTCTGAGTGAAAAAAACAAAAAGGAAGGTCTCTTTTTATACACAAAGGGAAGAGGGGAGGAGCCTTCTAGTAATAAATGTAGAATTCAATTGTGCGAAATTGAAGACACAAATGCAGCAAAATTGATGGTGCACACATATAACTGAAGACACAAATGTAGCAAAACTGATATATACACATATGCATGTATATCTGCATCCACCTAACTGACCTAGTCCAAAAAACATTAGCCACCAATTTGGTTAAGCCCAAACCTAATCCATTTCAGCAAACCTTAAGCCTCAAGTCCAAGATCTACAAGCCCGGACCTCGCTTGGTCGAAAGGGCGACGCGCGTGTGGTATTTTTTGCATAACCAACTTTAACCATAGTTTTAACCTAAGCCACCCTTGAAGGATCCATAACTCATTTCTTTTGAAATTTTGAATGCCCTAAAGCACTCATGCCCTTATCAAAAACTTTGGATTTGAATACCTATCAATACTTTCATCTACAATCAATGGGGAATAGGTGGTTACACTCCATTCCCAATACCTCATTCACAAGGCCAATTTTATGAGATAATTTCTCATTTAATTCTCAATGATTTTTTTTCTTTTTTTTTTGAAGTAGTACTACATGTACCAATTAGTATAATAACTAGTGTACCAACCCTAGTTATGACATTATTATTGACTCTACTCATTGTATAAATTACAAATATCAAAAATATTTTTAATTATGCTACATCATCAATTGATACACTAATTGGTGCATATAGTATTGAGATCCATTTTAATTTCACATTAAATTATCATAAAATTATTTTTTCTAACAATTAAAACCTCTACGTTTGCGTTTTTAATTATGATAATTGCACGAGAGAGGGACAGAGTTAAGGTCCCGTTTGTTTTCAGAGATAGAATGGAAGAGAATGATAGTAAGGGTATTAATAAAATTGTGTTTGTTTTGATGATAATTGTTAGTATAGAGATTGTTAAATTATTTTTATATAAAATAATAAAGCTATGATATTTACTTAACAAAAAATATAAAAACATTAAACATTAATGTTTAAAAAAAATGTCCGACAAGTAAAAAAATAAAAAATTGTACTTGATCAGTTGATTGGGCAGATTTCTGGGTGGACATCCAATAACACTCAATCCGAACAGACTATTTTGCTAATACCCTCTCACAACCCATACTATTAATACTTCTCCCTAAGACCTATCGTAATCTAAAGGGACTATAAATCCGAAACTTTAAAACCAAAACAAACATAAATTGTTTTTGAAAAATGATTGAGAGCACTAAAAGTAGTGTTCTAATAGCATCACTAATGGTGTAATAGTGGGCGCTCTTATTTTTTATTTTACTTTATTTTTTTAACATTCTCAATATATTAATGATATTAATAATTTTTTTTAATGGTATAAACCATTGTTGATTATTTTTACTATTCATCTATCACGAACTAGACTACACTATGATGAGAGAGAGAGAGGCCAAAAAAAAAAAAAAAGAGGAAAAAAAAAAACAAAAAAAAGGCGTAAGTGTGGATCTAGCATCCCTCAAGACTCGGAGTGAAGAGCCTCTCTCCTTGCAAGTTTGTGCTTGCGTCCATTTTTGTAGGCTTTCGGGTCTACTTTTAGGTCTAATTTTGATAATTCGAACCGTTTATATTTTATAATTTATTCAGTATATCATACCTGTAAAAAATCAAGTTGATCGGATATCAGAAAGTATGTGTTTGAAAAATTGAACTAAACACTATTTTTTAAAGAATTTAATAAACAGTTTTCCGAACATATGCTTTCTGATATCCGATCAACTTGATTTTTTACAGGTATGATATACTGAATAAATCATAAAATATGAACGGTTCGAATTATCAAAATTGAGCCTAAAAGTAAACCCGAAAATCTGCAAAGACGAGCGCAAGCACGAAAGCTGAAAGGAGAGGATCCTCACTCCAAGACTCGAAGCACCTGGTGTGAACTACGATATTTCCTACCCAAAAATAAAAGTACACAGAGATGGAGGGCAGGATCCGTGCAGATGGGACATGACACCACCCACGTGCTTGCTGTGCTGGGAACATTTTGTCCCCCATTACTATACAACAATGTTCAAAAAGCCAAAAAAAGAGAATGAAAACAAATCTAATTAAAATTTATGTAAAATATAAATTAGTTTTTTATAATTTTAAAAATTAAATTTTATCTCTTTAAATTTTAAATCGCATATTAATAAATTATATTATTAATAAATTATTAAGTTAATTAATAATTTTTAATAATATCAAAAATATATTTTAATTAATAATTGAGTAATTTATTATTGTGTAGGAAAGTAATTAGAAATTTTATTTGATTTTATTAATTTTGTTAAATAAAAAATTTGGACAATAGAATATTTATAATTTTTAAAATTACATGAGATAATTTATTTTTTAAACAAATTTTAAATAGTGTATTTGTAATTTATCCTAATTATTATAATGGTTGAGATTTTAAAATCTAAAAATGTAATGGGACTAGAATTCTTGTGTATAAGCCTCCATTTGGGAAGTGAATTAGTTTTTGTAATGGTTGAGATTTATCCTAATTATTATAATGGTTTTTTAATTTTAAAATTGATTCCTTATTTTATTGAGTCACTTTTTTTATTTACTTATCCACAACAAACTCTCTATTTTTTCTTTATTCTATTAAAATATTATTTTCAATTATTTTTAAATTTGAATTGTGAATTTTGTTTAATAATAAAATAATTATTACAAAAAATTTGCAACAATGTGACTATAGCAACTTTTATATTTGGAGGCATCAATGCTAGAGACCCACATTTTAGACCCGTAAAGACATCCATACTGATGTGATAAGGGTGATGAGTCATATATCATTACTGTTTAATTAATAAAAATTAACACTTGTCAAATTATGTCATTATAAGTTGAATTATGAAAAATTTACAAGAGTCAAATATTTTCCTTTGGCAAGTTAGATTCAGGAATTGTTGGGGATGTTTTTTTGACAAAAGAATTCCTTGTTTTGGCTAAAAAATAATATAAAAGAGCCGATGAAAATGCTCTAATTTTCATATTCAATGGTATATAATTCATTTTGCCTCCGTTTGGGAAGTGGGTTGGCTTTTTGGCTTTTTGGCTTTTTTGGCTATTTTAGCCTGGGCTAAAAAGTTTGGTTTGGGAAGGGCTTTTTGACTTTTTGACTTTTTTGATTTTTTTTGTGAGAGAAGAGTGTAATGATTATGGGTTGGATGTGATGTTTTGTTTGTTGTGGCTAAAATAGCCTGTTTTGTCTTTTGTGACTATTTTAGCCCCAACCCAACTTGCCAAACACATTTGTTTTGGACAATAAATTAAAAATTAATTTTTTTAATTTTTTTTTTATAAAAAATATATAAAAATAAAGAGTAGATTCAAAAACTTAAAAGTGACAAATAAGAAAGATTTATATGATATCACGCGCCCCTTATCATTACCTATCAAATCGGTGTCTTTATAAAGACACACACACACCAGCAAAATCTTCATTCCCATCCTCCTCCCACAATAAACCCTCCCCTCCCATCATATAGATCTCAGATATATATATATATATATATATTGAAGCACCCAAAAACAAAAATATAAAGATACAGAGCCAAACGCCATGGGAGCACTCAACCGTCTCTGGTTTCATTTCTTCATCGTTTTCGCAGCCACCACCATCGCCCGATCCGTAAGCTAATCTCTCATTTTCCATTTCAATTCTGTGATACATTTATATATATATATTTTTTAAAACAAAATTATCGTATATATATATATGAATGCAGGATGATTGTGTGTATACGGTGTACGTAAGAACGGGTTCAATCGTAAAAGGAGGGACGGACTCGATCATCAGCCTGACCCTGTACGATGCAAAGGGGTGGGGTATTCGGATTTCAGATCTAGAGTCTTGGGGCGGGCTGATGGGCCCGGGCTACAACTACTTCGAGAGAGGAAATCTGGACATATTCAGCGGGAGAGGCCCGTGTTTGACTGGGCCGGTGTGCGCCATGAACCTGACTTCGGACGGGTCCGGCCCACACCACGGGTGGTACTGTAACTATGTGGAGCTGACCACAACTGGGGTCCACACCGCCTGCGCTCAGCAGCTCTTCACGGTTGAGCAATGGCTCGCCACCGACACTTCCCCCTATCAGCTCACCGCCATCATGGATAACTGCGATGCTGATAAGAACGCTCCTAGGGATGCTGATCGCCTTCACGTCATCGACGCTCATCGTCATCGCGGGCCTCTGTCTATTGTGTGACAACTGTTTAATTTAATTACTAGTTATTATATGTGATGTGCTATTTAATAGACTTGAAAGTAGTGTTTGGGTTTGGGTTTGGGTTTGGTTGTCTGATCTGTGTTAGTGTTGCCACTCATTTTCATTTTCTTAATAATAATGTGTATTAATAATTTAATGAGCTATTCTACCACATATCTATCACTTACATTCCGTAATTAAACTCTGTTTGTGCTTCTCCAGGGCTATTGATAATAAAAGCTTTGTTATTGCCAAACCTAACTTTCCTTCACTAGTTAAATTTTTGAGTAAATTATGTAAATAATTCCTATATTTTACTTGATGTGTCAATTTAATTTCTGTAATTTTAATTTGTTTAATTTTATTCTTTAATTTAATAGATTGTGTCATTTTAGTCCAATAAATAGTAGTTGTTAAATAATAAATAGTAGTTGTTAAGTTAATTTAACAGAATGTGTCAATTTAGTTCTGTAGTTTTAATTTTCTCAATTTTGACAAGGACTAAATTGAATACAGAGGCTAAATTGACACATTGTTTGACTTTACGTTAAATTAACTTAATAATTATTATTTATTGGATTAAAATGATACAATTTGTTAAATTAAAAGATAAAATCAAGCAAATTAAAATTATAAGGACTAAATTGACACATCGTGTAAACTTAATGGACTATTTGCATAATTTTTTTTTAATTTTTTTTGACCATTGTTAAATTTTAGTATTTTCTAGATTGGAAACAATGTTTACTTATATAATTAAAATATTAATTTTTTTTTTTAATTTCTACATCTTTTATAATGGAATCTACATATAATGTTTTCATTTGTTATTTACGAATATACATATATATATAGTGTGTATTTATTTACACCTTTCAAGTCTTCTCTCCTTATATTTTCAAGTGTTTATTTTTGTATTTAAAATAAAAAAAATTAATAAATGAAGAAAAAAATTATTATCACTTAAGTGACTCACAATATATAATAAATATTTTATTTTTTTATTTATTTAAATCATACATATCGTTTGCTCTAACCATTAATATATGTGTATATATATATATAATTCAATGGCCCAACAAAGCTCTTGCATAAGGAATGATGAGAAACGTTTTCGGTCGTAAAGCAAAACAGTTTAGATGAAGAATTTGTAACTGTGGGTGAGTTTTGAAGAAATAAAAAGTTGGTTGTGAAAATTATGTTTATGAATTCAAATAAAAATAATAATAATTTACATAAACATTTTCATGTAAATGGAAAACATGAAAAGATAATGCAAATAGAAAATATTTTCTACAATTGTTTTTTTAAAAAAAAATTTATTTTCCAGATGAAATATTTTTCTGTGATGGCATGGTGGTTGGGCGGTGGTGATAGTAATGGTGACATTGGCTGTGGTAATGGTGGTGTGGTGGTGGGGGCAAAAGTGGCTGTAATAGTGTAGTGATACTGATATAATTTTAATTTAAAAAATATTTTTCACATTTTAAAAGTAGAAAATATTTTATGCCCATGTAGGCTTTGGCCTAGTTTGGCATAATACAAAAAAGTTAAAAAGTCAAAAAGTTACTATCCTATTTAAGTCACATCATCTCAGTTAAATCACTTCATTTCTCTACCACATCACTTCAAATTCAACCCATATTTCACGTTTTTTCGTAAAAAATTAAAAAGTGCACTTATTTAGATCATCCCAAATAACCCCTTATTTTCTATTGATTATAAAAAATATTTTCTATTGATTTTCATTTTCAATTGAATCAAATATCAAAAAATATTTTTCACCTAAACAAACAGAGTTTGTCAAGTGAAATTGTTATTTTTCGTTTTTACCCTTTAGTTAATTATAAATATCTTATTCACCCAAAAGTTATAAATATCAGTTATGCACACTGTAATTAAATAAACTACTATTTCAGGACAGTTCCGGTATGAAAAAAATCGATTCAACTTTTGAAGGAGGCTCTGAATACATCTCAAGAATTAGGTTGGATACTCCAATACTTTAAGCATTTTAATAATAAATTTGAAATTTTATATATTTGTTTGGATACTCTCAATAATACATATTTTACCCTAAAACCCCTAAAACCGTATATAAATCTATTTTGTACATCTCACTACCCACAAACAGAGGGACAAATTCAGAAGAGAATTTCAAGCGACGAAGGTCTCGTCTCACTCTACATCTACTCGGTTATCGGTTTTCTGATACTTAGTGCCGAACACAAAAAAAATTGGTTCCAATTATTTCATATAGATACTTGTGTTGAACAAAATATATTTGTCTAGATACTTAATTCCAAACATATAAAATTTGTTCAGATACTTAGTGCCAAACACAAGAAAATCGGTCTCAATTGTTTTATATGAATACTCAATACCGAACAAAATATATTTGTCATGATACTTAATTTCAAACATATGAAATTTGTTCGGATACTCAATACCGAACACAACAAAATTGGTTATAGTTGTTTTATATAGATATTCAGTGCCGAACAAAATATATTTTTTCAGATATTTAATTCTAAACATATAAAGTTTGTTCGGATACTCAATTCTAAATGAATTTGGAAAACTAAACTACGAAACGATAAATAACAATTAAAAATTACTTTCTACGGAAAATTATTTGGAAACATTTTCTTTATTATTTCTTATTGATTTCAATATAAAATAGAAGGTAAGAAAGATGAATTAAAGCAAATATGGCTGGGTTGTGGTTGAATATAAAGATGCAAAGTGATAAAAGTAAGAAGAGAAAAAAAAAAGGAAATATTCAGGCTGATGATTAGTGAGGAGTCTAAAATATTTCTATTTACACTTTTTTTAATTTCAAATCTTTTTTAATCATTTTAAATAAAAACTTAATAGGAATAAAAAAATATAATTAAATTAAAATGTCCAACCTAATTTTTGAAATGTAAATAGAAGCCCCCTTTGAAGATTGGGAGACCATGAATATGGATAGACAGCACATTACATTAGGTTGTGTATGAAGATGTAAAGTGATAAAAGTAGGAAGAGAAAAGAGAAAAAGAATATTAAGAATGATGATTAATGGAGTGTCCAAAATATTTTTATTTACATTTTTTTTTATTGTCAAATCTTTTTTAATCATTTTAAATAAAAACTTAATAGGAATAAAAAAATATAATTAAATTAAAATGTCCAACCTAATTTTTAAAATGTAAATAGAAGCCCCCTTTGAAGATTGGGAGACACATGAATATGGATAGACAGCACATTACATTAAAGTTGGCAACGCAACCACGGCTGCCTTAGGCCAAACACGGGCTGCATTGATTGATTACAGAGGACATTAATTTTTCTCGTTCAACAAAAAAAAAAAAGGCAAATTATTAATAAAAGTATGACCTATTTAGTCCACAATCTCTTACTTATACCCAAGAGTGTTGCAACGTTGTTCTTTTTCTTTGTCTTCATTTTTCTTTATCTTTATCTTTTTTTGATTTTCAACGACTGGCGATCACGTCTTATTTTTTTTTTCTTTCTATCTCTAATATAGTCATTGGTAACCGACAACTATCATCAAGTAGGGTTCACTGGCAACCACAGACCATCAACTCTTTGTTTTACCCTCACTGACGGCAAAGAAGATAAATATATCTATTCAAATATGATGTAGATCTGCTCAGATCTCTGAGGAGATCTATATCAGATCCGATTTGATCTAAACCAAACTAGTTGCCGAGGTACAATCATCTCTTTATATCTTGTCGCTCTTCTTCGATCTCTCACTTTTCTTTTCTTTTTTTATTTATATTTTCTCTACTACACACTTCTCTTTTCCTATTTTAATGAAGAAAATTTTTAAGTTCTGAACAAATTGTTTTCAAATTTTAGTTACAGACAGTGAAAAATTGTAAAATTTTATAATTTCAGTTTTTTTTTTATGCTAAAATTAATAATGCTTTAAAACTGTAAACTTTTGTAGTTTCATAACATTCTTTAAAAATATAAAATTTTACAGTTTAATAACATGCTTTAAAACTGTAAATTTTACAGTTTCTTAACATGTTTTCAGTTTGATTAATAAAAATAAATGTTTAATAGATTTTTGTTTTGAAACCAAACTAGTTGCCGAGGTACAATCATCTCTTTATATCTTGTCGCTTTTCTTCGATCTCTCACTTTTCTTTTCTTTTTTTATTTATATTTTCTCTACTACACACTTCTCTTTTCCTATTTTAATGAAGAAAATTTTTAAGTTCTGAACAAATTGTTTTCAAATTTTAGTTACAGACAGTGAAAAATTGTAAAATTTTATAATTTCAGTTTTTTTTTATGCTAAAATTAATAATGCTTTAAAACTGTAAACTTTTGTAGCTTCATAACATTCTTTAAAAATATAAAATTTTATAGTTTAATAACATGCTTTAAAACTGTAAATTTTACAGTTTCTTAACATGTTTTCAGTTTGATTAATAAAAATAAATGCTTAATAGATTTTTGTTTTGAACCTGTAATATTTTACAATTTCAGTTTGATCAATATTAGAAATTATTTGCTTAAATCCTACAAAAATTGAAAAATAACATATTTTTTTCTCCATTGTTGTTGTTTGGTGTTGTTACTTTTTTTTTTTAGTTCATCAATATTTAACACATTTTGCTAGATTTTTTCACTATAATTTCTCTATTTTTTTTGGCAATATTTTGGACTTCTCGGTGAGTCTCTGATGATATTTTTAACGTCTAACGACCATTCTGGACATTTCGGTTACTTCTAGTGATGTTTAGAATACTCTAGCAAACTTCCGGCGATATTCGTGACTTCTCGGAGATGATGAACATTCCGGTGACACTCTAGTGACTGTTTGACAGAAATCCTATGGTGGTAGGATGTAGTAGCGTCCATAAATTTAAAAAAAAATAAAAATTGGTAACAATTAAAAATATATAAGTTGCAAATGTTTTGTTTGAGATTAAATAAATTTTAAATTTTGTATATGAGGCTTACCAATAAGTTTCTCTTTATTTTTTTATTTTTTTATTTTTTTAATTTTTTAGATTGATATTTTTTTATACTATCCAATGAGTTGTCTGTCTGTGTCCCATTACTTTATTTTAATGTGTAGATGTGCCTAAGATAACATATTTATTATACATTAATATATTACTAGCAGTGCACCGGCACGAATTTTTTTTAAAATTTTTATTTTTTTTAAATACATCCCTCTTAGATTTTTTTTTTTTTTTCTTTTTTAACAACACATCATTTTCTATATTCTAATTTCTCTGCTGCTGCCGCTGAGGGTTTTTCTGAGTCTCCTGCTCCGTCAACCCCTCTCTTTTCTCCAACGGATGTCGAGGCCATGTTCAAACACCTTCTCTCCCCTTCTGGTACACCTCCTCATACTGCTGGTATTTAATTCAATACCGTAACTTTTCTATTTTTAATTTTTTATTTTATTATATATATATATGAGTATGTTAATAGGATTTTCAATTTCGAACACCCCAAAACAACTCTATTGAATACCCAATTAGCTCAGAGTATTTTGTTGAAAACCCTCCACTTTGTTGATGTTAACATATAATATACACACTATAGTGCATTTGTAGCTATAAAGGGCAAACACCCACTACAACACACTTTCACCTTTATATTGTTTTTTAATGTATTGTCTTATGCTGTCGGTGCTCCATTGTCTCCTTCTCCTTTCTATAAAGAGAGAGAGCTCATTCTTTTGTAAACACACAAATACAATAACAGACATTGTATATATCAATCTCTCATTTCAGTCTCTCTCTCTTTACCAATCTTTCATGGTATCAGAGCACAGTAATACAATTCTGGCATTCTTCAATTTTGGTGCTTAGTCCCGTACACAGTAGAACTACACCAAACAGCTCGGAATTTCCTTACGATTCCAACGGCACCAAGCCCGTCACCAAAAACGCTCCCACGCGCTCTCACGTGCCGCCCTTTTGCTCGGCACGTCTCTGCTTCCGTTGCCACGCTCACATGCGCCTTCACGCGCCTTCCACTCTGCCCTTTCGTGCGCCGCGCCTGCTACCGTGCACCCGCGTGCACCATTCGTCTACCGTGAGCCGGGCGTGTGCCGTTCCGCTATTGTGCACCCGTGTGCGCCATTCTGCTACTATACGCCGTACGCCCTCTCTGCTACCGTGCGCCGCTGACATCATTTTCCATCCTACTAACATCATCTCTACACAGCCCACCTTTCCTAGCTATTTTCGACCTTCCGGACTCACTGGTACACTCTGTTTTACCTAATTTTGCTCCTACAGGTCTAGTCCTATCAATTTAGCCCTACTCAACTATTATTATGGATCGTCATGATGCCTCCCATCCCATTTCCGTTATTTTGAATGGTTCCAACTATGTTCTATGGGCCCAAGCCATGTCTTCCTTCCTCAAAGGAAAAAAGCTCTGGCGAATTATCACCGGGGACATGACCCAACCGGTGAAAGACACTGCTGAAACCACTGTTTCTCCTACTACTCCTACATATGAAGATCGCCTTGAGGAATGGGACAGTAAGAATTACCAAATCATTACCTGGTTTCGAAATACTTCTGTTACCTCTATCAGTCTTCAGTTTGGTCGCTTTCAGCTTGACTCTGTCACTACTCCTGCAAAAGACATCTGGGATTTTTTGAAAGAACGATACCAGACTACTGGTCTTGCTCATCAATATCAACTTCAGAGCCAACTTCATCGGATGCGCCAAGAATCTAGTCAGTCCATCAATGACTTCCTTTCTCAAATGTGCTCCGTATAGGACCGGCTTGCTCTTTCCGAACCGACTTAGCCTCACCGAGAAGATGCTGTTTTATTTACTGCCTATCGAAATCAGCAAAGGTTGCTGCACTTTCTCATGGCTCTCACTTCATCTTTTGAGCCCGTACGTGCCTCTCTTCTTCATCGCCATCCCTTGCCCACTCTGGAACAAGCTATTTTTGAGTTGCTATCAGAGGAAACTCGTCTTGGTACTCTCAAAACTCATCATGTAGACTCTGTTCTTGCCACTCCTCCGTACTGGCCATCATTCACCCAGCGGACTACTGCCTGCCTTTACTGTCAGAATCGGGGCCTTCCTTCAACACATCTCCTAGTTAATTGCCCCGTCAGAACCTGCCGATACTGCAACAAACTTAGTCCTGGTCATCTGCAACAGGATTGTTTTCACAATCCATCCTGCTCATCCTCCAACAACCACTCTTCTCGCTGTGGTTCTCCTCGGGGGAGCTTTCATCGTTCCGGGAATCAGTCTCATTCCAGGAATCAGTCTCATCACACTGCTGCTGCTGCCGCTGAGGGTTTTTCTGAGTCTCCTGCTCCGTCAACCCCTCTCTTTTCTCCAACGGATGTCGAGGCCATGTTCAAACACCTTCTCTCCCCTTCTGGTACACCTCCTCATACTGCTTTGTCTGTAATTCCAGGTAACTCTTCTTGGTATTTTGACTCTGCCTGTTGTAATCATATGACCTCCAGTTCAACTATATTTTCTTCCATCTCTTCATCTCCTCATATTCCCTCAATTCAAACTACTGATGGTTCTCTCATGACTGTCCGTCATATTGGTACTGTTTCCACATCTTCTTTATCTTTACCTCAAGTTTATCATATCCCTGCTCTCACCTTAAACCTTATCTCTATTGGTCAATTATGTGAACTTGGTCTAACTGTCACCTTTTCTGCTACTCATTGTTTGGTGCAGGACCCTCAGACGGGGCAGACTATTGGGATCGGCCGTAAGCATGGACGTCTCTATGAGCTCATTCACCTTCATGTTCCTGACTTCCCTCAGATCGCTGCTCCTGCATCTGTTTCCTCATTATCTCCTTTTCATCTTTGGCATTGTTGCTTAGGGCATATTTCTATTAATCGCTTAAAGTCTTTGGTTTCTAGTGGACAATTGGGTCATGTAATTCCAGATACTTTCGATTGTATACCCTGTCAACTTGTCAAACAACCTGATTTATCATTCAATAAAAGTACTTCTGTTTCCTGTGCACCTTTTGATCTTATACATTCGGATATTTGGGGCCCCTCCCCTACTACTACTATAGGGGGATCTCGTTATTTTGTTGTTTTTATTGATGATTTTTCCCGGTTTACTTGGATTTTTCTCATGAAAACTCGGTCTGAACTCAAAACTCTTTATTATCGATTTGCCCAAATGATCCATACCCAATTTTCCAAATCCATCAAACTTTTTCGCTCTGACAATGCTATGGAATATCGGGATTCCGATTTCCTTTCTTTTCTTCAGAGTCATGGTACACTGCCTCATCGTTCCTGTGCTGGCACGTCCCAGCAAAATGGCCGTGCTGAACGGAAACATAGGCATATTCTTGACACTACTCGCGCTCTCCTTCTTTCTTCTTCCTGCCCTGAAAACTTTTGGGGGGAAGCTGCCCTCACTGCTGTCTACACTATCAATTGTGCTCCTACCCCTGTCATCCATAATCAAACTCCCTTTGAACGTCTGCATGGCACTCCCCCTCCCTATACTAATCTTTGGGTTTTTGGCTCTGCCTTCTTTGTTCTCCTTCAATCTCATGAACACACCAAGCTTGAAACTCGTTCTCGTCTTTGTTGCTTTCTTGGGTATGGAATTGAATATAAAGGTTTTCGCTGTTGGGACCCTATCTCTAAACGTCTTCGTATCTCCCGCCATGTTGTTTTTTGGGAGCACCAAATGTTTTCCTCCCTATCCTCCTTTCACTTACCTGCACTTTCCACTAATGTACTGTTTACTAATCATTCCATAGATCTCTTATCTAATGATTCTGATACAGGTTCCTCCATCATTGAGATGCCCTTGCTCACTCCTGCTCCTGACCAGACTGCTCTCCCTGAAGGTCCACCTCTCCCTGCACCACCTTCTTTTCCACCGGTTCTTCCTCCCACCGATCCTCCTACGGGTCGACCACACCGGGTAACTCAACCTCCTATCCACCTTCGTGATTATATTGTTGGGTTTGCTGCCTTTTCTACTTATGAACCTACCTCCTATCGTGAGGCTTGTACTAATCCTCTTTGGCAGCAAGCTATGACTGATGAACTTCAAGCCTTGGACAAAACTCATACTTGGGATCTTGTTGATCTTCCTTCTGGCAAAACTGCAATTGGCTGCAAATGGGTTTACAAAATCAAGACTCATTCTGATGGCTCTATTGAACGTTACAAAGCTCGTCTTGTTGCCAAGGGTTTCAACCAGGAATATGGGATTGATTATGAGGAAACCTTCTCCCCTGTTGCTCGGCTTACCTCTGTTCGCAGTTTATTGGCTGTTGTTGCTGCTCGCCACTGGGAACTCTTTCAAATGGATGTCAAAAATGCTTTCCTCAATGGTAATCTTCTTGAGGAGGCCTACATGCAACCTCCACCTAGGTCTACTTTTCCCCCTCATAAGGTTTGCAAACTACAGCGTGCCCTCTATGGCTTCAAGCAAGCACCCCGCGCTTGGTTTGCTAAGTTCAGTTCTACCATTCATGACTTCGGGTTCACCTCTAGCTCCTATGACTCTGCTCTTTTTATACGGACTACTCCTCATGGTACCACTCTTCTCCTTCTGTATGTGGATGATATGATTATCACTGGTAATGATGCAGCTGGTATTCTCCACCTCAAACGTTTTCTCCACCGTCAGTTTGAGATGAAAGACCTTGGTACTCTTAACTACTTTTTAGGCCTTGAAGTCTCTCATGATTCTATTGGTTCTTATTTATCTCAGGCCAAATATGCATCCGATCTTCTGGCTCGTACTGGTCTTACTGATTGCAAAACTACATTTACTCCAGTTGATCCTCAGATTCGTCTTACTCCTCTCGATGGGGCTCTTCTCAATGATGCTACTCTTTATCGCCAGCTCGTCGGTAGTCTTGTCTATCTCACAGTGACTCGTCCTGACATTGTCTATGCTGTTCACATTGTTAGTCAGTACATGTCGGCTCCTCGCACTCCCCACTATACTGCTCTACTCCACATCCTTCGATACATCAAAGGCACCCTGTTCCATGGCCTTCACT